>OX030969.1:1408490-1590990 GCA_943735955.1 Piscicola geometra | reverse complement strand
TATTATATAAAATTATCAAAGTTTATTCTTTGAGTTTTAAGGATCACGTACCAGGGGCGGCGATCTGCGGAAAATCTTGGGGGGGTCCTCCCCAGGGTTGGAATCAAAGAACCGGTATCGACCAATACAGTGAAAGCAATACTATTTAGTATTGTTTACTGTAGTGCAGATTTTTTTTATCAACTATTAATAATTGTATCACCAAAAATTAGAAAAAAGTTTGATACTCAATAAAAATACTTTTCTATTGCCACTATAAGCGATTTGAAGAAAAACAATAGTGATTTTAAAACTTTTTATTATTTGTCATCTATATAAATTCAATTACAACTAGCCATCAACCCATCAAATAAATTTTATAACATCTTGTTTTCCTTTAATTTATGAGTAAAAAGTTTTAAAAAATTACAAATAGATATAAATGTGCGAAAGTTATAAACAAATATACATTGGGAAATTTTTTTTGGCCCACAGTGTATATTTAGATAACATAAAATACCCTCTCTGCCTTTTCTCCTGCCCTCTCCCCACAGCTAGTTTACTCAAATTTCCTAAAAGACCCCTTCGAATGTCTGACCGACTAACAAATTCTTCTGCTAGTCTTTTTAAATCCAGACTGTCAAGTATATCCTGATGTGCATGACAAACAGCCAGTGAATTCAAGCGAGGCTGTGTCATAGGTGCACGCAACCAAGTCTTAAGACGCCGCAAAGCACTAAAAGATCTTTCTGCAGTAGATGACACACAAGCATCAACCTGATCAATCTTTCAACCTAAGGAAAAAGATGTCTGGCTTCCGTGATCATAGCTTGCACTATTTTTTGCGTTTGTGCTAAATTTCTGTCTTCATTCTGGTCTATAAACATAGTTAACTGCGAACAAAGACCAGTTTTATTTAACTAACGATACTGCTTGCAAATATCATGGTTCACTTCACCATTTAGCAACATTGTCTCCAGCTGCAAGTATGAACGCAAACCAGGAGAATCTCGATTAAATCTTTCTGTGATTTGTATGATTGCAATGCCTATGACAGTGTAATATGCTGCTCGATAATGTTCCTCTGGTGTTGTTGCTACATAAGCTGGGCCCAGCCCACAATACTTTTGTGGCAGCTATCCCACCCGAGGTACAGCAATCGGATCGAGATCATATGCTAAAACCATACTGTTGACATCTCTGAAAATGGCGTTAAACCGTTCATCTGATCGTAGGCGACGCAGTTCTTGCACAACTCAAACAGTCGCTGCAATCATTCCACTGACCTTGACACTTGCTGATTGCAACAATTTGTTTATCTGTTCCAGAAGTGAAAATACCAAAACAACTCCTTGAGGGCCAGTGCAGTAGTGCCTTGTTGAAAAAATGCCTCAAGTCTTTTAGCTATTTAATCAGCAGTACCAATGAAAGCAAATGATTCCAAGCTAACAAGTACCACTTCATAATGTTCAAGCACAGAAGACACTGTAGAAACTCTGGTCAGCCATCTTGTAGGACAAAGAAGTTTTATACTATCCTTTTTATTCAGTGGCTCATCAGGAAAGTCAATTATAAGAGACACTAAAGCATCACTAAACTGCTTCTTCCCCTTCCCTGAACGATTGTAAAAAAACACCTAACTCTTGGACAAACTGAAGTGAATTTCTCACAAAGGGATTTGTGACAACAAGAGTTGCACAGTGTGCATAACAGTGGAAAAACAATGCAAGCGGATGCTCACTGCTGATAATAGCCTGACAACCATTATATCAGCCGTTCATTATAGCAGCGCCGTCATAAGTCTGAGCTCTTAGTTTTTCTATAGGTAGCATAATTCTGATCAGAAATTCTTTTACTACAGCAAATATTGTTTTTCCGATTGTGTCTGGTGGGCTGAATAAACAAATAAACTGTTCATTAACATTCAGAGCTACATTAAAAAAACGAATGCATGCCGATTTCTGTTCTAACCTACTGCAGTTTTGTGTCCTATCAACCACAACACCAAACTGGCTTGATTCGGCATTAACAGTGCACACTGTGTTTCTAACGATAGAACGAGCTAAAAGCCTCAGCATTTCTTTTTGGCAGTTATGTGATATTAAACTTGTAGTTTGATTTAATCACAATTTTAGTTAATGTTCGAAGCATTTTAACCTTGGTTAATCTAAAAAATAGAATGGTCGATATTGAAGTGGATCTCAGAATCCCCCTATGAATATCACCCATGCAAAATAATTAGCAAAATATGAATGATTTTTTATAAAAATGTAAATCTGTCTGCTTGCAAAAGTCAACTGATATTTTCTGAAAAGCATCTTGAATGTCTGCTTGTGAAAATTGAAACAACATATTAATGAATAAAAATTCTGTTTCATGCTATGGTTGACGATCATGCTTTTATTAAGATGGGAGTTGAGAAATTATTGTATTTGTAAAACTGGGGGGGGGGGGGGGGGGGTTCCATGTTAAAATGGATCCCAGGACCCCCCTAGCATCGCTGCCCATACATACTCACAATGTATTATGTATTCTCAATTTTTATCCAATGGTTGACGATTAGGCTCGTATTAAAATTAGAGTTGAGAAATGTGTATTTTCAAAAGAGTGAGCGGGTTCTTGTAGAGGTGGACCCTAGACCCCCTCAGGATTCCCGTTTACGCCATATTAATAAAAAACTAGATGAAGGAGTATTTAAGTTAGAAAAGAATATTTTTGTTTTAGACAGCTATCACTATAACTACACATACTCACAATGTATTACTGTATAAACATTTATTTTTATGCCATGGTTGACGATTATGCTCATATCCAAATGAAAATTTTTGAACACAAAAATGGAAAAAGTGGGTGGGTCCCTATTAAGATAGACCCACCCCCTCCACTAAAAAGAAGTGGGGAGGTCTTGACCCCAGGACCCCCCCAGGATCGCCGCTCATGTCACGTATTAATCACGTATTTTTCCTTGAAAATTATTTTTTTGAAGACTTTTTATCTTTAAAACTTTTTATCTTGGAAACTTTTTATCATCAAGACTTTTATCTTTGAGACTTTTTATTCTTCAGACTTTTATCCTTAAGACTTTTTATCCGTATACTTTTTATCTTCAAGACTTTTTATCCTAGAACCAGCATGCCCACATCAGTTCCAGGCGTGCCTTTCTTCGCGATCACGCGATCCAGCACTCAATGATAACCTTACCCTCTTCTCAAACCTTTTCATCTCGAAGAATTTGACTCCCTCGGTACCAAAAAAAACCAATTCCCGTGGACCGCTTCTTTACGAAAGACTTTCGTTCCTGTTTCATCTTCTCAGTGTTCCTTGGTCATATTTTTCTTTTCTTGAGTTTTTTATCCTTTTTAGTTGCAGAGGCATTCCGCAAAAGCATTGCCACCACTCTCAGTTCACGTGCTGTTAAATGATTATTCAGCGTTGGCTCAGAAACTTTGAGTGCACGCCTCTGTCGGATGTTGGATGAAACTCTGGACAAGATAGTGTTCGTTTAGTCTGGGATTAAATGAGTGTACTGTATAGAGTTTAAGTGTCAATACAAGACTATAAAAGTATTTTAAAATCAGAATATTACTGAATTTATCGTTTAAAATTGTGGTCTGTGAGTATTGATATTGAAACTTTCAACGAAAGTCAAAACCAAGTTTATTAAAATTTTAATGTAATACTATAAAAAAGCAAGTGAATCAGGTTGGTAAAAATTATACTATTAAAAACTTATCTCAATTATGGTATAAAAGATCAATGTTAAGAAGGACTGTGAAGCAAAAGACTTCAATATTTATCGATTTAGAGTTTAAAAATTAGCTCTAATTTCTTACATTTGAAAAAACAATTATTTAAAAGTGTAAAAATAGATTAATATTTTACGGTACTTTCTTAGCTTTTTAAATATACTTTTTATTACTTGTTATCTCTTTTTTTAAATAAAATTGTTATCAAGACACTACCACCTGGTAGCGTCGAAATGTACCATACAACAATCTGTTATAAACATCATACTACTTAATCCATTTGATTCATGCACCTTATTACGAAATTTTTTTTTCCAAATATATTTTTTTTCTAATTCACTCATCAACCAATTCACTCCTCAACCAATTCACTCATCAACCAATTCACTTCTCAATCAATCAATCAATCACTAATGATTTGTATAGCGCCCTTTACTAAGTGAACAAAAGCGCTCTTCAAATACATTTGTTAAATAAAACGGTTTTTAGACCACTACCAATATATGTATATATATCAATTTAAATATATAAAAAAACAAACAATCAACCTCAATAATCCAACCTCACCCACACCACCATGACAATCACCGCCAAAAAATCACTATCACAACCAATAAAAAATTCAATCATCACCACAATACCAACACTCATACCACAGCACAATCATCACCACATCATCCTCAAAACAACAAAACACAATCATCATTCTTTTCAATTTTCTGTCTTGCCACTGGTGCCGAGGCTGCGATAGAGGGTGAAGGAGAAGTCCTTGCCAAAACTGGAACTGCTGCTGCTATGGAAGGATTTCTCCTTTATGTCGCAGCTCACTTGATTCTCTGCGGCCATCTTGGTCTGCTGCGGCCATTCCTTGTCAGATTCAAAACAACCAACATTCGCACTAAAAACATTCTAATTAATTAAACTGAATTTTTCTTTAAACTTAAGATTCTAAAATTTTAATATATTATACCCAAAACCTACAAATTTAACTCCTCAACCAATTCACTCTTCTACCAATTTACTCCTCAACCAATTAACTCCTCAACCAATTCACTCCTCAACCAATTCACTTCTCAACCAATTAACTCCTCAACCAATTAACTCCTCAACCAATTCACTCCTCAACCAATTAACTCCTCAACCAATTTACTCTTCAACCAATTTACTCTTCAACCAATTCACTCCTCAACCAATTCACTCCTCAACCAATTCACTCATAAACCAATTCGCTTCTCAACCAGTTAGCTTTTCAACCAATTCACTTTTCAACCAATTCACTTCTCAACCAATTCACTCCTCAACCAATTAACTCCTCAACCAATTCACTCTTCAACCAATTCACTCTTCAACCAATTCACTCATACACCAATTCGCTTCTCAACCAGTTAGCTTTTCAACCAATTCACTCTTCAACCAATTAACTCTTCAACCAATTCACTTCTCAACCAATTCACTCCTCAACCAATTAACTCCTCAACCAATTAACTCTTCAACCAATTAACTCTTCAACCAATTCAATTCTCAACCAATTCACTCCTCAACCAATTAGATCCTCAACCAATTCATCTTTCAAAATCAATAAAACAGACATAATTTGTAACAGATTAATTATTATAGATGAATAAATGGTAAGTATAGGTAAAGTAAAATATTGAAATTAAACAATATAATCATTTCTTTATATATATATATTTTTATTAATAGGCAAAATATTTTTTTAAAGATTGAAACTGAAATAATAATAATAAATTTAAGATAAAAGTATTTAAGTATTATATTATTATTAAGATTTATTTTAAAATTATTATTGGCCGTATATATATATATATATGTATTTATATGTATTATAATAATATTATTATTATTATTTATTTTACAATTATCATTGACTATTAGTATTAAAAAAAATTTTAAAAAGAAAATAAAATAAATAAAAAGAATGAAATTGGGAAGCAAGAAATTGATTAATGGAAAATGAGCCGTAAATTTGTAAGTCGAGCTCGGGGATTTGAGTCTATTGGGAAGACTATTCCAAAGAGTCGACGCTGCGACAAAAAAGCTTCTTGCACCTGCATACTTGAGTTTGTAGCTCTGTGGAACTACATCTCTTGACCTAGCAGACCTGAGTCTTTCCCTCTGGGGAAGACTTGCTCTCATGACAATGCTACTCGACAAATAATCTGGGCACTCATTAGACAGACACTTGTACATTAACAAGATGTTTTTGTATTCAATTCTATTTTCAACACGAAGCCAGTTAAGCTCCTTGAGAACAGGGCTGATGTGATCATACTTTCTAGCACCTGTTATGAGCCTAGCTGTAGTGTTGTTTACAGACTGAATTTTCTGCAGCTGCGTCATTGGCAACCCAGTAAGAATTATATTGCCATAGCCAATTCGACTGAGAACCAAAGCAGAAGCCAATGTTCTCAGTGAGTCCCTGGTCAATAACCATCTTATAGATCGTATTTGGCGTAAAAAAGCAAAGCAGGTTTGAGTCATCCTGTTGATGTGAGTTTGATACAATACAACGACAATAGTTTTGTTGATTTTATATGAATTTGATCCCTTGAATTCAAATATAGCAGTAGTTTTTTCCTAGCAGCTCGAGTTTTTGAGATATAAAGTTTTAACTATTTCTGTGCTTCACGATTTTAAATTTAACTGAAGAAACAAAATCGAATAATTTAAATCATTTTTTTCACTTAAAAAAATATTTTTATAATTAATATACAAAACATATATTGCGCAGTGTTATTAAATATTGCAAAATATGGAGTAAAAGCTGAAGATTAAAATGAAAAACTAGAGCTGCTAGATGGAAACTGATTTCATATTTGAAATCAGCAACTCAAATATAGCTAAAATCAGTTTTAAAATTCAAAACACAAAAAATAAACTTTTTTTTGCTTGTGTTATAATTATTCTTAAACCAGATGTTTACCAGTGTTATTTTCGTTTCATAAAATAATTATAGTTTTTATTTCAGTTTCGTTTTGGAAATAATTATAGTTTTTATTTTCGTTTTCGTTTTGAAAATAATTAAAGTTTTTCTTTTCGTTTTCGTTTTGAAAATTATTAAAGTTTTGATTTTCGTTTTGAAAATAATTAAAGTTTTTATTTTCGTTTCAGTTTTGAAAATAATTAAAGTTTTTATTTTCGTTTCAGTTTTGAAAATAATTAAAGTTTTTATTTTTATTTTAGTTTTGAAAATATTTTAATTTACACTTTTAAACACTATTTTTTTATATCTATAAAAATTAATTGATCATAAAATGAAACAGTAAAAGAAAACTGTATAGTAACAACAAATGAGTTTTAAAAATTAACAGTCAATTGATTACGTAAATTATTGAGTAATAACAAATTTGAAATATAATAACAAATTTACGATTAAAATAAGTGATAATTTAATTGACAAATCGAAGCGGTACTAAAATAACGTTTTATAAATGGCGCTACTCTCATAAAGCCAAAAGATAATGTTAATAACATAAACATATATTTTTATATAAATTATTCATTTGCATATTATGTCATACTTTGAAATTTATTTAATTTTCTTTTTGAAAATAATTATAGTTTTTGTTTCAGTTTCGTTTTAGAAAGAATTATAGTTTTTATTTTCGTTTTCGTTTTGAGAATAAATTTAGTTTTTATTTCCGTTTTCGTGGAAGGATTATTCAGAATTGTCGTTTTTGTTACGAAAATAACACTGGGTGTATACTTTTCTTGAATCTCGTTATTTGGCAGTATTGCAAACATCATATTTTGTTGGATTGAGTGAAAAAATGAATTTACAATAGTTTTATTATTCAGAAAGTACGCACAGCTTTGCTTTTAAAGTTATTTAAAACATTTTGGTTTTTATTTGAATAAATGATAATCAAATGCACTCCCCTTTCTTCACCTAATTAAGCCTAAACCACTCTCCTCACATAACTTCAACCATCTTTCTTGCATTCAATCAACCACCCTTTTGCACCCAATCAGTCTTCAAACAACCTTTCTGCTTTCAATAAACTCTAAACTACCCTCCCTGTATCAAATCAACCCATAACTACATTCCTTGTACCCGATCAACCACTCTATTTTCACTCAATTAACCTTCTTACCTTCATTCAATCAGCCCTCAAACAGCCGCTTTGCACCCACTAAACCCTAACTACCCTTCCAGTATCAAATCAATCTGCAACTACCCTCAATGGATCTAACCAACCTTCAACTACCCTCCTTGTATCCAATTAAACTGTTGTTTTTTGCACGCAAAAGAACCTTCATTTATTTTCTCTTCACTCAATCAACTACCCATCAACGACCTTGTTCCAGAGACTGACCGAAACTTATATTTTTATTTGGCCAAAACCTAAAAATAACCGAAACTGTAAATTTAAATTCGGCAGAAACCAAAACATGGCCAAAACTAAAAAAATTGCCAATTTTGGGACCGAAACTACACCAAATTTCATTCACTTCATTGTCTACACTCAATCAATCCTCAATCTTTCTCCCTACATCCAATTAAACCCTGAACCACCCTTTACGCACCCGAGGAACTTTCTCTTTTGTAACCAATCAAACCACAACCACTCACTGCATCCAATCAACCATCTTTTTTAAATTAATTTTCAATCACTCTGCATGCTACCGATAACTCTGAAGCCACCATCTGTACACCTATTCAGCCCATAATCCTCCACGCGGCACCCTTTCAGTCTTCAAATACTCATCCAATTAAACACTTTCTCGGCACTTCATTCAAAATTATTTTCACACTTAACTGAACCAATGTTTAAAAGGAATCCACAACTAAATAAAAACATCCTTCAGTCTCACCTCCTTGCAAAGAATACCTTAAACTGAGGGTCACGTAGGTAAAGATTTCAAATATTTTAATAGTTCCACTTTTGAATCAATTTGGTAAGACTCCACTGAGAAAACGGGCATAATCAAATTTTTAAAAATATTTTATTTTTTTGATTCTTTGTAAACTTGTTTAATATTGCAAAGATTCATTGATGAGAGCAGTTTATTTGCGATTTAATCCTCAAACAACAACACGGGCCAATTCAAACCATACACATTATTCAATCGCTCACTGTGTTTTTAACCTCAGAATGACGACACATTTTGAGATCGTCTGAGGATGGATGGGATCGGAATCGACCCCAAGATAATAAAAAAAATGCCAGTTTTTTATAGCGCCCGGGCACGCAACTGAAGCGCCACTCACACGACATAAGTCGTGAAACACCGCATCATATACACTAGGTATATGATAGCTCACGGTTGGCTGTACAGGGATTCGAACTGGCGACCTTTAAGTTGCAGGTCTAACGACTTACCATCTAAGCCAACCCGCTGGCCATAAAAGTTCCAGATTATTTATTAACCATCCTCAATGGTGATAATAATCTGCACGTGCTTCCTAATTAATAATGAATTCATATATATGTTTTTTTTTAAATTTTCTTAACAATATGTTAGATGTCTCAGAGAGTTTTTACAAATTGTGTATCTGGTATACGTTGAAATCGCCACAATGAGAAAACGCCACAGAGAGAAAATGGTACATTAACCCTACAAACGAAACAACACATTTTTTTCTTTCTTTTTTTAAGCAGTAAAGATAAAAATTAAAAAATGAATTTAAAAATTCGACCAACTATTTTGGGAATTTTTTTAGAAACTAGTTATTCCACACGTTTGAAAGTTTATTGTGAAAATTATTTCTTCATATGTATAAATAACTTCACAAAAAAATATTTTTTTAAAGCAATAAAAATACATTTTCTAAGCAGTCAAGGTCAAAATCGAAAACTTATTTAAAAACTCGATCGACACACTTATTAAAAATAATTTTTTCCAAACTAGTTATTCCACACGTCTAATTGAACAGAATTTAGTAATGACATTTTGTATTTTCATTGCTAGACAGTTATTCATTTAAAGATTGAAAAAATAAGAAATTCAATAATTTCAATTTAATTTTAATATTTATAGTTTTAAATGTGATTATCTCGAAACAGAGTTGCGTGCAGAAAAGGAGCAGTTGTAGATACAAGATTGTAGACTACAAGAAAATAAAAATATGACTTAAAAGATCAAAGATGGAAAGATGAAAATGGTCGACATTTTGGTCCAGAAAAAATAAATATCAAAAAGAGGCCAAAATAATTAAAAGTGACCAAATAGAAAAAAAAGAGTTAATGTATTTTCCAAATTCGAAACAGAATGAAAAAATTTAAAAATATGAAAAAACTGAAAATGAAATAGCAGAAGATACCAAACAAATAAGTGAAATAGTTGCCCAAAAAGTTATTCGAAAAGATGCAAAGACAGATGATCCTAAAGATGCCAAAATGTGAAAGATGGCATAAAATTTTATGCCAGAGGGTGGAAAAAATGTGTATTAAAAAAATCAAAATCTGCGATGAAAAAGATCTAGAAAAGGTTGCTAAGAAAAAATCAAAATGAGCAGACAATGATGATAATTATGTCAAAATTATCTGCAATTTTCAGTTCATAAAAAATATAAAAAAATGAATTTCAAGTTTTAATCTATTTTTTGATGTTTGGCTTTGAAATTTTTTTCGTGTTTTTTGCTATACTTTTTTCCTCTTTTTCGCAATTTTTCCATTTTTTTAGCTTTTCATACTTTTATCATTTTTTCTATTTTTTCAGTTCTTATTTTTTCAGACATCTTTGTCAACTTTTTCATGCAGATCATTTTCAACATATTTTACAACTGCTTTTCAATCATTTTTTCTTCTTTTTCTTCTTTTTGTCATTTGCTTGTTTTTGGTTATTTTTTTTAATTGCATGTTTTTCGAAATTATCTCTATCTTTGGTTTGGTGATGTTTTTCCCCATTTTTTAAAATTTCATCATCATGCCTGATGAAGAACGGAGTTTCTAGTGCATCGTGTAGTTTTAGTTTAGCCAACTTATGTTTTCCTGTGTGAAATTAATTCTCCTGCAATTTAGTTTTTTGTTAGTTTAATTTTTCTTTCTCTTATTTAGTCCTTCTGTTAAGTTGGATTTTTTCTGCTGTTCTTCGCTATTAATAAAGTTGTCGAAACCCCAACAGTTATTACAGCATTATGAAGAAATGGGAATTTTTTTAGGAGAACCATAACAACGTCATTATTAAAGTTTGAAGAAGCCGAAAAACTGAGAAACAAGTTGGTGGAGATCTACCAAGCTCAATTAGGCTTGATGAAGTTGATCATCAATAAGTTGTCACTAGTCAAAGACGGTGTATTTTTTGTAAAATTATTGCTATATGTAAGTGCTCTCTATGTAAAATTAGATTTCATGCTGGTAAGGCGGAACTATATTATGAAATGTACCATGAAACAATGTAAATTTGTTTCAACTTGAAACAATTTATTCCATTTATTTCATGCAACTTATTACAGAATTGACTAGTTTTATTTGTTTAAAAGATTAAATAATTCTATGTATGATTGTTCCATAGGTACAATTAAATTTTAATGATTCAGTAAAAAAAATAATTTTCATCTTTTTAATTAGCATTTATAGATTTTTTTACAACTTTTTATTTTTTTCATGTATAATTTTATGGCATTTTTTATGTAGCGGATCCTACAAACGATACCACCTGGTAGCACAGTTTCTTAAAAAAAAAAAAAAAATTATTCTATATGTTGAGTACTGGGTTACGAATAAAATATATTTTGAAGTTAAAATATTTTCGATTTCCAAAGATTTCAAGTAGAATTAAGGTTAAGAATGAAATTTTTATCTTCGAATAAATAATTCACCATTGATTTTATTTCCATTTGCTTTATTAATAATTTCATTGTTAATTGATTTTTTAACATAACTGGTTGTTTTTTTCTCTCGTTAGACAAATTCTAAATTGACAGTAAAATTGTTTTTAATATGATTAATTTAACATAATTCAGTAATGAGATTTCGTTGCTAGTTATTGATTCAAACATTTAAAAAATGAACATGTTTTTAAATTTAATAATTTTTTGAAAAAAATTAAATTTTTATAGTTTTAAATGGGATTATCTCGAAATCAAAAAGATGTGACCATGCCCGATTATTCAGTGGAGTCGTCACGTGTGACCAGGCTGTTCGCGTAATGCCTTATTCACGCGTGCGGCAACATCTTCAGATTATTATTAACTCATACTTTGTACTAGAAGTCTGTCTAAGAAATTAAGTTTGTCTCTTGATATTCTTACAGATTCTTCAGAAAAGACATTGTCGAGAATCACAGGGTGCAAGAAACGGAGTTGCGAGCAGAAAATCGGCAGTTGTTGAACCAGTTAGAAAGAAAAAGTACTGCTGAAGAGGAGTTGGGAAGAAATCAAAGAGCGAACGAGGTTAGAAACTCTGTACCTTCCCATCAGGATGTTGAGATAAATGACAACAAGAAAGAAAAAATGAGCTAAAAGATCAAGTAATGAAAGATGAAGATGGGTGACAATTTGGTTCAGAAAAAGACAAAGATCAGAAAGATGCCATAATAATTCAAAGTGGCCAAAAAAAGAGTTAATGTATTTTCCGTATTTTGAACAAATATAAAAATTTATGAAATATGAAAAAAACTGAGCATGCAGATATTGCAGAAGATACCAAACAAATAAGTATAACAGTTGCCCAAAAAGATATTCCACAAGATGCAGAGACAGATGATTTTAAAGATGCCAAAATGGGAAAGATGGCAAAACATGTCATGCTAATGAGAGTGGAAAAGATGTGTATTAAAAAAATCAAAATCTGCGTTAAAAAAGATCTAGAAAAGGTTGTTAAGAAACAATAAAAATAAGCAAACAACGATGATAATTATGTCAAAATTATCTGTAATTTTCAGTTCATAAAAAACAAAAAATAAAGAAATTCAAGATTATTTTTTAAACTATTTTGTTTATGTTTGGCGTTGAAATTTTTTTTCATATTATTTGCTGTATTTTTTTTCTTTTCTACAATTTTTCCACATGTTTAGCTTTTCATACTTTCATTACTTTTTCAATTTTTTCAGTTTCTATTATTTTTTAAGACATCTTTGTGTTCTTCTTCATAAAGATCATTTTAAACCTTTTTTACACTTGCTTTTTAATCATTTTTTCTTCTTATTCTTCTTTTTGTCTTTTGCTTGTTTTTGGTTCTTTTTTTCAATCGCATGTTTTTCAAAATTATCTCTATCTTTGGTTTGGTGATCTTTTTTCCCATCTTTTTTAATTTCACCATCAGTTAGTTTTGGTTTAGAATAACTATTCCGACTCTTTTTTTCTATAAATTGTTTTTTTCGAACAATTGGGGTTTCAAACGCATTTTTTATATTTTGGTTTTTGATGTTTTTAGATTTTTTGTTTTCATCATTTTTACTGCCATATTTTTTATCATCTTGCTTGATATTTTTTGTACCACCTTTTTTCCTTGTTATTTCAGTATTATTTATTGAGTTTTTTTGATGTTTTTTAATTCTAATATCTTTTTTTTCGTTTGATCTATTTTTCATAGTTTTTTCTATTTTTGAATCTTTTATTTCTATCGGCTGAACTTGCTCATCCTCCTCACTTATACTCAAATCATATTCTTCTATTTCGTTTTCTTTTTCTTTCTCAAGGCTCGCAATTTTCGCTTCAGAGTGAATGGACTTCTTCACCTCCTTCTCTTCTTGCATCTTTTCCATTTCTTCTAAATCTATGACTTCCCCTCTTTCGTTCTCATGAATATTTTTTTGCACTAACCTGTGGAATAATAAAAGTCGAATTGTATTTTTATTCAAACGACTAGTACAACGAAAAGATCGTTTATAAATTCAGTGAACCCTTAATTGATTTCACCCTACACAAGTGCTCTTCTAATTTTTAATTTTTTATGGAGGGTCTTAATCATAGAGTTCCAAAGTGAAACAAACTCGAAACTTCAACTAATGATACACTGCCAACATCTCAAAGTTTACCGAACCACTGTACTCTTACTTTTAACAATACAACGACGAGTAAACCCAGACTGGCTTCAAGACCACTTTTAATTGATGAAAATTTCGTTTTTCTCCATATTTTGAACATAAACTAGTTTGATATATTCCTAATTCAAAAATTATTCATAATATCACAACAGTTTTATCGAACTTCGCAATAGCGCAGGCGTCTGATAGGTGAATGGATCTCGAATATGGGGATAAACGGGGAATACTGAACTGGTAGAAACGCTATTTGTATCTTTCAAAGCAAAATTTCAGATTTGAAATTCAAGGACGTACTTGTATCCAACTAAGAGGAGTAAGGCAGTGGCGATGGCGAACCTGGCGAGAAACCATTTGACGTAGTGCCATGGACTTGCGGGAGCTTGCAAACGATGTAAACCTGAAGAAAGATTCGGAAATAAACTGTTTCAGAATATGACACGGAATATCAAGCGCTTTGAAAATGTTAGGCTTTACTGATGAAATCATTTGGTATTTATAATAAGGGAAACTAACTGTTTGTAGAATTTTGCAAAGATCGTCTTGAAGCCGAGTCCATGCTGCTGCTGTTCTCTGAGCCTGGTTCCATTGAATCGTTCACCCAAACAGTTGGGGAAACCGAAGCTGTATGTAACAGTGTTTGTATGTTAAAAGATTAATAAATTTATAATAATAATAAAATGAAGAGCAAAATCATTTAGAATTCTTGTTACAACTATTTTTTATCCTTCAAAAAAACACTCGTATACGTGTTCTTGAACATTTAATAGTCTTTTTTTGGAACACTTCAGTAAGTTTTAAGAGTTGGAATATTTTTTTTAGATTTCAACTAGTATTTGCATACAATTTTAACATTAAAAAAAATTCAAAGCAATCTTTTATGAAATTTTCAAAGCATTCTTCATACTTTAAATAGCGGCGTTTATTTACTAGTTATTTTAACATTGTTCATATGTTATTGAAATACAAGTTACAAGCAATTTGGGGTTGTTTGTTACAAACCCTTAAACGACCTCCCAATCAGTGAAATGGTTTCAATTGAAGTTATTTTATTACTTTCAGGTAATATAATTAGTTATATGTAAAAAAAGATCATATTCGCGTGCAACCAGATGTTTTATAGCATGCAGTGGAGACTGTCAAGGAACTCAACGTTCAATCCAAAGTGTTTCTGCCTAAAACGGCTTGAACCTCATAATGCTTTATCGAATCTATGAGAAGAGTTCAACAAACGAAAATACATTGCCTTTGAGGAACGAACATAATCGAAAAACATTTACTACCGAAATATTCTTTTTTCAATGAATTTAATAAATAAACCAGTTTGTTTTTGTGTCAACTGCTGACTATTGAAAAACACAAATTTTGTTTTAACTGTTTCAAAAGTAACGAACTTGTAACAACATTTTTACAATTGTAACATACAGCTCCGGTCTCCCCTAGTTGTTAAAAAATGAAAAAAGGTATTTCAAAGAGTCTGAGAACTCATGAAGAACTTTCCAGATCCGAAACAAGAGCTCGATTGATTGAAAATGCATGCAAATATCCCAAGCTTGAAGAGACCTTCTGTGGTCTTGTCAAGTTTTGGAATCAAACTACTTCGAAATACTCTACAATATCAAATGATAAGTGTGACTGACTTTTCACAGGGTTTTTTGGAGGTTTTTTTGGTACAGATGAAATGTTCTTTTTTTTGTCCATCTCTGATCCGCCTTCAAAGGATTCGTTTTTTGCAATGGTAGTCTTTGGAGGGTCTGAAAAAGTATTTTGTGGTATGATTTTTTTTGAACTTATTCAATAATTATTTTAAGTCGTAATTTAATATAGGTTTTAAGTTTTAAGTTTTCAAGTTTTACATTCTTTTCATCACGAAGCTGACGCAGCTAATAATTAAAAAGACAAAAGAAAGTTTGTTTAAGGGCTAACCCGAAGTAACTTGAGTATCAGTGGTCATAGAAGCGTCACCACTGGCGTACACTTCAAAGGTGCACACCGACAGAAACGAACAACTATCAGACCAAAGGCCTGCGTAGCGGTTTGCTTCTTTCTCGGTACACTGAACTGTTCTACTTTCATAAACAATTAATTTGCTGATGATTCCACAATCTGTCATTTCCTCTCTGTTGTTCATGTTTTTGATGACTCTACCCACGATGACCTTCAATCTAGGTTCTTTATCTAATGATTCTGAATAGTGTTTTGAATAGGTGTCAGATAAACACCGACTGCTCGTGTTTGCGTAATCCGTTTGGAACAGTTTATTAGTGAAAATGTTACGAAATGTTTATCTTTTTATAATTTTTTTTCTTACTTTTGACCAGCTTGGATACGGTGACGATGGTGTCAATGAAATAATACTTTTGCAGATCAACAACCCACCAAACAACGTCTTCTTTCGATAATATTGTTGAACAGCTAGAAGGGTCACTGTTGAGAGCCTTATGTGCTGTGGAGTTTCCGTTGAGTAAACTTGCATTAGCTGTCTTGTTCAGTGCTAAGTTGTTTTTTTCTGTTCCTGCTGATAGGTGATTGGTTCGACGGTGGTGGATTAGTTCAGTGAGTAGAAACTGAACGAATATATAACAGATGTACTGAACTTACAAACATCATTTTTGCTTTTTCGGACAATGTGAGATCTATTTAGACCGAAACCAAAAATAGACCCAAAACTAAAAATATTATTTTTTGCAGAAACCGGAAAATGACCAAAACTATGAATTTAGATTCGGTTGAAACCGAAAAATCTCTAAAACTTAAAAAGTGAAAATTTTAGCGCTGAAGCCAAACTCGAGCCAAATTTTTGTCGGTCTCTATTGGCAAGAGTACTCAATGGTTTAGTAAAAGAATTTCGAAAAAAGATGTAGGTTGTTTTCAGTAGTAAATAAGCTAAAGCCTGGTTTCAAACATCATTTTTATCACACTCCCCTTCTCACGTGCCACTCTGTTACAGAAGACCAGACAAACCACCGTGATGATAATAGCTTTATATGTTCGAATCATTTTGGATTTTATTGCTCATGGTTTGAAGAATATATCGTTAGTTAATTAATTTTGTTTATTTGTAAAAATATTTGTTGATGTTTTCGGCGTTGGAAACGATACGAAGAACTAAAAGTTAATTGTCTCGTCTTTTTTAAAGATTCTGTTGTTAGGGATTTTCTGCTAATACTCTTCGATATAAAAGATAAAAATTTCTTAAAGAACAAAATCTTTGAAAAAAATGAGTTATTACTTTCGGTAATACACTAATTTTTAACTGCCTATATTTCATATTATTTTATTGATTAATTCTCCGATTCTGCCATCTTAAAAACAATATATCCGTGGGTATTTTAAATTTATTTGAAGAATAACTAAACAACCTACAAAGTGGTTCTACAATTCCTAAATAACTCAACGATCGGGTGACCGGTAGCCAAGTCGGTAACCACTCTCGGCTTGACCAATAATGAAAAGTCTTGGTTAAAGTGCAACCAATGCACAGTAGCCTGAAGTGCGCGATTATGAGTATGTAGACAAGAGAGTTTATTAACGAGAAGGTTTCTTTATATATAGTACGAAAGACAAAGGTACGTTGGCTCTAGAAGTGGACCGCTACAAATGTAGGCCACTACAAATGTAGGCCGTTACAATAGTCCCTTCGCAGATGGCGGAGCCAATGAGAAAAAAAATTATAATTGAATCGTTTTTCTTGTAACTTGTATTTCTTTGTGTGATCCTCTGTATTTCTATGAGTTCTTCTGTTGTTTTTCTGTTGTTCTTCTGTTGTTCTTCTGTTGTTCTTCTGTTGCTCTACTGTTGTTCTTCTGTTGTTCTTCTGTTGGTTTTCTGTTGTTCTTCTGTTGTTCTTCTCTATCGGCACGAGAAAGCGCATCTGCCACGATATTTCAGGAAACACGTATGTACTCATGTGAGCAGACGTATTCTGAAATATGTGGCTGATTCTGACGATCAGACTTCGGTGGAGTTTGGCTGTAGAAGGCATTCACTAGAGGTTTGTGATGTGGTCATGAAAACATCTGCTTCTTTTTTTGTTGTTTTTGTTATAGAGTTTGTTTTTGTTTCAGTTGTTGCTTCTCTTTTTTTCGTCTCAGTTGTTGCTTCTCTTGTTTTTGTTTTTGTTGTTTTTACTTTTGTTGTTGTTGTTTCTTTCCTCCATGCTGTGGTCTATTACAAATGTAATAAAATTTTATCAGATTTTTTTTTATCAAAGTAAATCTAAAAAGACTCTTTTCTTGCTAACTATGTGTCTTGACAAGCTAAATAGACCTTCACATGAAACTGTACTGGCAGGAAATGGCAAGTACTTTCTTGCCAGTTTCGCAAAAGCCGGATATGCCCCTTCGTGTTGTTGCCACCAAACAAGAGGACAGCTCTCAAAGCATACCTTAGATTCTGCTCTATAACGTTTAATGATTGACTTAGTAATCAATGAAGTATCTTCATCTTCAGAATCTGAAGTTACATATGTTTGTAGTCTTTTGTTTGGTGAAGGCTGTATAGTTCGAGGTTTTCTTCACTTATAGTTTCTTCAACTCTTTTTTTTGAAAACATGTTTAGTTTGTACATCGGGAGTCTAATGATTTGGCCACTCTTGACCATTGGATATTCTGATTATGCAGTTGCTACTCCAATTTGGGAAAACATTTTGTGTGTGAAACAAATGAAATAAGCTGAGTCATCTTCTGAAGTGCATATTTCGGATGTAAAGTGACAAATTGCAAGTAAGAATATTGAAAATTTCAAATATTTTTCACCTTCTAGAAGTTCTGTTGCAAATATTTATAAAATTAAAAGTTTTTTGATAAAATGCAATTTTTCCCATTCGTTTGTTGACAGTACTTAGTATTGCTTGGGTTCACTTGCTGACAATATAACCACAACAGCAAAAAAAATGTTCCATTTAGTTGAGTTTAAATGCATTAAAACTTTTAAAGACGATAATTTTTTTTGAATGCGTTACTTTTTTTGAAAGCGTTATTTTTTTTATGCTTTAAAATATTTAACGGCCTGGAAAATGTTAACGGTCGTTAATTGATTACCGCGTTAATCGAAAGTTAACGTAGATTAAAGCACAGCTCTAATTTAAACGTTTCTCAATTGATTATCACTATGGTCCAGAGATGATTATCAGGAGCTACTCCAGTTGTCGGTTCTGTTTCTTGGAGCAGAGGTCAAAGCTTATATACACACTCGTTTTCCACAGAGCTTTTTGGATGACCAAGATCATCTTCTGTCTCGAAATATTCTTGGTTCATTAAACATTTCAGCTGACTGATCAAGAATTGTCATCACTCGGTCACTTTAACACTTTCGTTCTCAAAGTTTACCTCAAAGCCTGGCTCACATGTGTTTATGTGGTCCATCTACCCAAAAAAATGATCTAAAGCTTCTTCGTCAGTTGAAAAGCTACAAGTAGATTCACTAAGCTGTAGGTGAGGCTGCAATCAAGTTCTTTAGTTGATACCTGTGGTATTTAAATAAAGTATTGTGTGTGTGTTTTAAAGTGTCAGCAAAGATGAAGTCGGCTATGGTTACAGCTCTCGATAAAACCACAGAAGATCGTCCTCGTCGCCTTATCTTCCACCCTCCTCTACTTCAAAGAGGGCTGTGTGACATTGTGTCAGAAGACACATAGAACCTATTTATAGCTTTATAAATACCTCAAGGATTCCTTAAAAAGTTTTTATACATGGCTTCAATACAAGCGCTCAATGGTGTGTTGGCAGCCGCTCAAATAAATTTGTAGAATAAACGGTTTTGGGTATAATATATTAAAATTTTAGAATCTTAAGTTTAAATAAAAATTAAATTTAATTATTTAGAATGTTTTTAGTGCGAATGTTGGTTGTTTTGAATCTGTCAAGGAATGGCCGCAGCAGACCAAGATGGCCGCAGGGAATCAAGTGAGCTGCGACATAAAGGAGAAATCTTTTCATAGCAGCAGCAGTACCAGCGTTGGCAGGGACTTCTCCTTCACCCTCTATCGTAGTCTCGGCACCAGTGGCAAGACAGAAAATTGAGAAGAATGATGATTGTGTTTTATTGTTTTGAGGATTATGTGGTGACGATTGTGCTGTGGTATGAGTGTTGGTATTGTGGTGATGATTGAATTTTTTATTTGTGATTATAGTGATTTTTTGGCGGTGTGGGTGAGATTGGATTATTGAGGTTGATTGATTGTTTTTTCTATATATTTAAATTTTTATATATACATATATTGGTAGTGGTCTAAAAACCGTTTTATTTAACAAATTTATTTGAAGAGCGCCTTTGTTCACTTAGTAAAGGGCGCTATACAAATCATTAGTGATTGATTGTGTTGTCTGATCAAAAGCAATTCTTGCTCCAAGTTGTAGAAAAACACCGATTTGAGTATCCGAACTCTAAAAAATCTCAATTTGATCATGCTTTGTAAAAAAATAAAAAAAACATTTTTGAATAAATAACCTGAATAATGTTACTTCAGTTAAAAAATAAATTTTTTTATAAACTCAAACTTGTTATCTTTTCATTAAACTGTATTTGAGTATCAAAAAAAGAAAGAATAGTTTTTGAATAATTTAAGTATTGCGAAACTTTCTTGGCTTTGCGCTAGTGGTAAATATTGAAGTAACCACATAAAACTTCACAAAAAATGTTTACTTTAAAACATTAAACAGAGGTTTAAAGATCAAAATGTCTCTTTTAATTGGCACCCAGCTGTATATGTTATCGACAATGAGTAGAATTAGGCATCGACGGAATGCTTAACTTTTTGAAGCAATCCATGGAATACCTAATTCGATCAGGCAATTCATGGAATAAATCGTTTCTTGTGATTTTGTTTTTTATAGTTTTTTTCAGTTTAATAGTTTATTGAAAAAAGTTGAAGATGAATGAAATTTATTTCATAAATATAGTTTTTGTATTCAAAAGTTAACTTTTATAATGCTGGAGGCAACTGACTCGAGGTGTTGTCTCCCCAAACATCCGCTTCACCTCTTTCCCTTGATAGCGATGATGATGATGGTGGTGATGATGATCATGTTGATGATGATGATGTTGATGATGATGATGTTGATGATAATGATGTTGATGATGATGATGTTGATGATGATGATGTTGATGATGACGATGATGATGATGATGTTGATGATGATGTTGATGATGATGAGGATGATGATGATGGTGATGATGATGATTGAACCTCGCATGATTGATTCTGTCTATATTGAGTGGAATTGAACCGTCAGTGCTATGCTGTGGTAGGAATTATGATGATCATAACAACAACGATAATAATAATAATGGTAATAATACTGAAATTGAGCAAAAAAATAATAATATTATGCTTTTTATTATATTTTCTATGATTTCCTCTCATTCTTTCAACTCCCTATCCTATGCTGACGTTTCGCAGTTATATGTCAGCTTCAATATATAATCTTATAATACTGTTATGTCAGCTATTTCATCATGTCTATTATCTATTAAGAACTAGTCTAGCTCAATGTCTATAAAATTAAATCCACTAAAATTTTAACTTATATTGTTTGATAAAAAGGGTAAACTAATTAATGGTCCATGTAATTTTTCCACTCATACTATAGTTCCATCTAATCATATTCGTATCTTAGGATTTGTTTTTGACTCAAAATTAACCTTATCAAACCAAATTCTATCAGTTACTAATTATTGCAAATTTCATCTCAGACGTATTAGTCAATTATTACCTCACTTAGATGACCCTTCTTTGAAGATGTTAGTCTTTGCACTTGTTTTATCTCGAATTGACTATTGTAATTCACTCTATTATATTTTACTGAAACTACTTTAAAACCATTAAATAAATTATTTAATTCTGCAGCTAGAGTCGTTAGCGGTACTCCTATTTATCACCATATTACACACTCTCTCATCTTATTACATTGGCTACCCTTCAAGTTAAGAATCATATTTAAAATCTTTGTTTTTATGTTTAAATTATAAAACTCCCAGTATCCCTTGTATACCTCAAATTAATATCTCACCCTCATTGATGTAATTTAGGATCATCCACTCAAAACCATTATGTAATTCCTTCCATTAATAACTCTTTTGCTAAACGTTTTTTCCATTATGCTAGTCCATATATTTGGAAGTCACTACTTCCTTATTTAACTACTTTTAATTCATTATTTTATTTTCGAGAGGATCTGAAGACATATCTATTAAAAAAATTTATTTACGAGCGCTCTTGAATTTGATGAAAGAGCGCTATAGAAATGTATTTATTGATTGATTGATTTAGTAGAAATACAAATAATAAAAACTAATAATAATAATAAGAATGATACTAATGATAATAATACTATAAAAAACAGTAATAAAATTTCAAATGATGAAGAACTAAATTAATAATAATATAGAACCCTTCAATGTGGTCAAACTGGTGAGGAGTTCTCAGGGCAGAATCATAATTTGTGAAATTATTAATATTGTTATAAAATAATTATAATAAAATTATTAATATTATTATGAAAAAATTATATTATCATTATTAATACTATTATAAACTAATTATAGTATCATTTTTGATATTATTTTGAAGTAGAATATACCGTTTTGCTGTTTTTTCACCTTCATCCGAAGAAATGTAATAATTATTTTTCATTTATTAATTAGATGATGCACTACAGTTTTTGATGATACTTCTTCATAGTGATCCTCACCTCCATTAGTATTAGAAGCCTCATCATAAGAAATATGTTCACTTTCTAATAGCTCTGGTAGTTGGTGAAATTTTTTTATGGGCATTTCTTCTGAATGAGGAGCCGGGCGTTTAGCAGTAATTAAATCGAGGTAAGTCTATTTATTACGGTTGTTTGGTTTTATTCGAATAACATTTGTGAAGAAAAAGTAAAAATCTTTTTTCTCGAAATTATAAGTAGGCAAAATTTCGAACTATTTTTTTTCCATTTAGTCTACTGTTGTAAATATTCTTTACACGTTTCAAATATCCGGTACGGTGGTCACGTTTCATCATAATCATCAAGTTTAACATCAAAGTAACCAAGATACGTTTTCTTCATGAAATCACTCACAGTTTTTCTGTTTTCTTTTTATTTGTATTCTCCACAAATATAGCAAAACACATAAGGAATATTTAAAAAAACTTCTACTTGAACTCATTCTTATATATTTATATGAAAAAATATAACAACTACATAACCTATATTCCAAGTTTAATGAAAAAATCTAAAAAAAAGTTTTGCGCAGTGCTATTAAATATTGCAAAACATAGGGTAAAAACAGAAGATTATAAGTAAAATTATCGAAAAAACTAGAGCTGATAGAAGAAAACTGATTTTATACTTGAAATCGGCAGCTCAAATATAGTTAAAATCAGTTTTAAAGTTTCAAACTTAATTGCTGTTGTTCCGTGTTATTCTTTTTCCTAAGGTTGATTAAAAAAAAAGAGATTGCGATGTTGAGGATGTGCTAAAAACAATAGATGAAAAATTTTCTTTTCCTGGAGAGTTAGAATTAGTTATAGTGACAAACGAAAAAACATTAATTTTAGTTTGTTAGAATCAGAAAAAAAATAAAAAAATGAAAAGAAAAGTAAGATTGGCAAAAAGAATTCTTTGCTGAGAACGACGTTTGAACCAGCTCATATGCATCTTTAATAAAGGTACTTTACATGTTAAAAACAACGTTTTTTGAAAAAAACACACTTATAGCTCATTAACAAAACGTCTACCGGCATTGCTAATGCATCTTTAATGTCTAAATTTCCTTTCATTTGTGAATTGAGTTTCATTTGAGTCTTGGAAATTATTTTTCGATTCAAAAATGATCGAACTTCTTTAAAACCAAATATTGTTGTATGCGCATCATGACAAGAACGATCATTTGAGCTTTCAATGTTTCCCTTTGGGAAATGATTAGATTCTTATGCATACTTCTTATATCAGAATACAATTCTGCTCCTCATATTAAGCACTACTCAAGCAATCAATCCGTAATGAATGTGGAAGTTGTTACCAAGGCTTTGAGCAAAATTAAGTTTAGTAAATCTTTTCATTTTACATTATCGAAAGCGAGATATATGTTACTATTTCCTTAGTTTGAAATCTTCTTTGAAAAAATGATCAGATAATGTCTATGACAAAAAACTCGTCAAACATCATACATTGCAATAAATAAAGTGTAACATTAAAAAATTTTTTTGTTAATACATCTTCTATTTCTTCCCATAAAGTGTAGGGCTTCTCTGGAGCATAGACGCACTTAGGCGACGGTAGGAATCGAACCCACACTCGTGAGTCGAACGCCAAGCGTTTTACCGCTAAGCTAATCCGCCGCCGCCCATTATACCTAATACAAGTTCGGAATCTGTCTATTTTGTGCTAACCTAATGGTATGCCTGATATGATATTACGTATAGCTCTACGAAAAAAGAACATAATGTCTTGATATTGTACATTTATATTTCTATACACACGAAATATATTTAACAAGAATATAGAAGTAGAGTACTCACTTGTTGCCTCATAAATAGCGGATAAAAAAAATCGGAAGCGGTTTAGAGAAATTGTTGAAAAAGTTAAAATAGACGAAAAGTGTGGATAATACAGTTTTTTTTATATCGAGAACAGTAGAAAAACGAGTTTGAATATGGTTTTGACTGAATACGTTTTAACAGAAGAGGATTATTCAATAGATAAACTTATATATTTGAAAATTAAGGTTTATTTGCAAGAAATGCGTTTTATGCCTGTTTTCAACATTAAATTAGCTAGGGAGTATAATATTTCATTATTTCTCGTTCAAATTCCACATGGATAGTTTTCTTTTATTCTTGTTCTTCGAAATATATTGATGAGATTCTTCCTTCTTTAAAAAAAGACACTAAAAAACGAATGTCTGAAGTCGAATCTGGATTAACCCATTTAAAGATTTTAAAAATGAACATGTTTTTAACTTTAATCATTTTAATTTATTTTTAACTTTTATAGTTTTAAATGTGATTATCTCGAAATCAAAAAGATGTGACCATGCCCGATTATTCAGTGGAGTCGTCACGTGTGGCCAGGCTGTTCGCGTAATGCCTTATTCACGCGTGCGGCAACATCTTCAGATTATTATTAGCTCATACTTTGTACTAGAAGTCTGTCTAAGAAATGAAGTTTGTCTCTTGATATTCTTACAGATTCTTCAGAAAAGACATTGTCGAGAATCACAGGGTGCAAGAAACGGAGTTGCGAGCAGAAAATCAGCAGTTTTTGAACCAGTTAGAAAGAAAAAGTACTGCTGAAGAGAAGTTGGGAAGAAATCGAGGAGCGAACGAGGTTAGAAACTCTGTACTTTCCCAACAGGATGAAGAGATAAATGACAACAAGAAAAAAAAAAGAGCTAAAAGATGAAGGGTGGAAAGATAAAGACGGTCGACATTTTGGTTCAGAAAAAGACAAAGATCAGAAAGATGCCAATATAATTCAAAGTGACCAAAAAAAATAGTTAATATTTAAAAAATTTTTTATGAAGAATGAAAAAAACTGAGCATGCTGAAATTGCAAAAGATACCAAACAAATAAGTAAAACCTTTGCCCAAAAAGATATTCCAAAAGATTCAGAGACATATGTTCCTAAATATGCCAAAATAAATCATGTGAAAGATGGGAAAAAATTTAATGCTAATGAGAATCGAAAAGATGTGTATTAAAGAAATCAAAATTTTCGTTAAAAAAGATCGAGAAAAGGTTGTTAAGAAACAATCAAAATGAGCAGACAATGATGATAATTATGTCAAAATTATCTTCAATTTTCAGTTCATCAAAAATGAAAAATAAAGAATTTCAAGTTTATTATTTTAACTGTTTTGTTTATGTTTGGCGTTGAGATTTTTTTTCGTATTATTTGCTGTACTTTTTTTTATTTTCTACAATTTTTCCACATGTTTAGCTTTTCATACTTTCATTACTTTTTCAATTTTTTCAGTTTTTATTATTTTTGAAGAAATCTTTGTGAACTTCTTCATGAAGATCATTTTTAACCTTTTTAACACTTGCTTTTTAATCATTTTTTCTTCTTATTCTTCTTTTTGTCTTTTGCTTGTTTTTGGTTCTTTTTTTCAATCGCATGTTTTTCAAAATTATCTCTATCTTTGGTTGGGTGATCTGTTTTCCTATCTTTTTTAATTTCACCATCAGTTAGTTTTAGTTTAGAATATTTATTCCGACTCTTTTTTTCTATAAATTGTTTTTTTCGAACAATTGGGGTTTCAAACGCATTTTTTATATTTTGGATTTCAGTGTTTTTAGATTTTTTGCTTTCATCATTTTTACTGCCATATTTTTCATCATCTTGCTTGATATTTTTTGTACTATCTTTTTTCCTTGTAATTTCAGTGTTATTTTTAAAGTTTTTTTGATGTTTTTTAATTCTAATATCTTTTTTTTCATTTGATTTATTTTTCATAGTTTTTTCTATTTTTGAATCTTTTATTTCTATTGGCTGAACTTGCTCATCCTCCTCACTTATACTCAAATCATATTCTTCAATTTCGTTTTCTTTTTCTTTCTCAAGGCTCGCAATTTTCGCTTCAGAGTGAATGGACTTCTTCACCTCCTTCTCTTCTTGCATCTTTTCTATTTCTTCTAAATCTATGACTTCCCCTCTTTCGTTCTCATGAATATTTTTTTGCACTAACCTGTGGAATAATAAAAGTCGAATTGTATTTTTATTCAAACGACTAGTACAACGAAAAGATCGTTTATAAATTCAGTGAACCCTTTAATTGATTTCACCCTACACAAGTGCTCTTCTAATTTTTAAATCTTTTATGGAGTGTCTTAATCATGGAGTTCCAAAGTGAAACAAACTCGAAACATCAACTAATGATACACTGCCAACATCTCAAAGTTTACCGAACCACTGTACTCTTAATTTTAACAATACAACGACGAGTAAGATTATCGTGGCGTAAACCCAGACTGGCTTCAAGACCACTTTTAATTGATGAAAATTTCGTTTTTCTCCATATTTTGAACATAAACTAGTTTGATATATTCCTAATTCAAAAATGATTCAAAATATCACAACAGTTTTATCGAACTTCGCAATAGCGCAGGCGTCTGATAGGTGAATGGATCTCGAATATGGGGATAAACGGGGAATACTGAACTGGTAGAAACGCTATTTGTATCTTTCAAAGCAAAATTTCAAATTTGAAATTCTAAGACGAACTTGTATCCAACTAAGAGGAGTAAGGCAGTGGCGATGGCGAACCTGGCGAGAAACCACTTGACGTAGTGCCATGGACTTGCGGGAGCTTGCAAACGATGTAAGCCTGAAGAAAGATTCGGAAATAAACTGTTTCAGAATATGACACGGATTATCAAGCGCTTTGAAAATGTTAGGCTTTACTGATGAAATCATTTGGTATTTATAATAAGGGGAATTAACTGTTTGTAGAATTTTGCAGAGATCGTCTTGAAGCCGAGTCCATGCTGCTGCTGTTCTCTGAGCCTGGTTCCATTGAATCGTTCACCCAAACAGTTGGGGAAACCGAAGCTGCATGTAACAGTGTTTGTATGTTAATAGATTAATAAATTTATAATAATAATAAAATGAAGAGCAAAATCATTTAGAATTCTTGTTACAACTATTTTTTTATCCTTCAAAAAAACAGTCGTATACGTGTTCTTGAACATTTAATAATCTTTTTTTGGAACACTTCAGTAAGTTTTAAGAGTTGGAATATTTTTGTTAGATTTCAACTAGTATTTGAATACAATTTTAACATTTTAAAAAATAATTTTAAAGCAACCTTTTATAAAATTTTCAAAGCATTCTTCATACTTTAAATAACGGCGTTTATTTACTAGTAATTTCAACATTATTCATAAGCTATTGAAATTACAAGTTACAAGCAATTTGGGGTTGTTTGTTACAAACCCTTTTACGACCTCCCATTCAGTGAAATGGTTTCAATTGAAGTTATTTCATTACTTTAAGGTAATATAATTAGTTATATGTAAAAAAAATCGGATTCGCGTGCAACCAGATGTTTTAAATCATGCAGTGGAGACTGTCAAGGAACTCAACGTTCAATCCAAAGTGTTTCTGCCTAAAACGGCTTGAACCTCATAATGCCTTATCGAATCTATGAGAAGAGTCCAACAAACGAAAATACATTGCCTTTGAGGAACGAACATAATCGAAAAACATTTACTATCGAAATATTATTTTTTCAGTGAATTTAATAAATAAACCAGTTTGTTTTTGTGTCAACTGCTGACTATTGAAAAACACAAATTTTGTTTTAACTGTTTCAAAAGTAACGAACTTGTAACAACATTTTTACAATTGTAACATACAGCTCCGGTCTCCTCAGTTGTTAAAAAATGAAAAAAGGTATTTCAAAGAGTCTGAGAACTCATGAAGAACTTTCCAGATCCGAAACAAGAGCTCGATTGATTTAACATGCATGCAAATACCCGAAGCTTGAAGAGACCTTCTGTGGTCTTGTCAAGTTTTGGTATCAAACTACTTCGAAATACTCTACAATATCAAATGATAAGTTTGACTGACTTTTTACAGGGTTTTTTGGCGGTTTTTTTGGTACAGATGAAATTTTCTTTTTTTTGTCTATCTCTGATCCGCCTTCAAAGGATTCGTTTTTTGCAATGGTAGTCTTTGGAGGGTCTGAAAAAGTATTTTGTGGTATGATTTTTCTTGAAGTTATTCAATACTTATTTCAAGTCTTGAATTAATATATTAGGTCTAAGTTTTACATAATCTTTATTACGAAGCGGACGCAGTTAATAATTAAAGACTTATTTTACGACACGAAAGCACAACTTCGCCACTGCGTTTTTTTCATTCTGAATAAAATTAATAAGTTTACAAAAGTAAGTTTGAAAGGAGCTCACTCGAAGTAACTTGAGTATCAGTGGTCATAGAAGCGTCACCACTGGCGTACACTTCAAAGGTGCACACAGACAGAAACAAACAACTATCAGACCAAAGGCCTGCGTAGCGGTTTGCTTCTTTTTCGGTACACTGAACTGTTCTACTTTCATGAACAATTAAGTTGGTGATAATTCCACAATCTGTCATTTTGTCCATGTTGTTCATGTTTTTGAAGACTCTACCCACGATGACCCTCAATCTAGGTTCTTCATTCAATGATTCTGAAAGGTGTTTTGAATAGGTGTCAGATAAACCCCAACTGCTCCTTTACGTAATCCTTTTGGAACAGTTTATTAGTGAAAATGTTTTTCGTTTTTATTAATTAATTAATTTTTAACAATTTTTAATCACTTTTGACCAGCTTGGAAACGGTGACGATGGTGTCAATGAAATAATATCGTTCCAGATCAACAACCAACCAAGCGACAACTTTATTTGGATATATTGATGAGCAGCTAGAAGGGTCACTGTTGAGAGCCTTATGTGCTGTGTAGTTTCCGTTGAGTAAACTTGCATTAGCTGTCTTGTTCAGCGCTAAGTTGTTTTTTTCTGTTCTTGCTGAGAAGTGATTGGTTCGACGGTGGTGGATTAGTTTAGCGAATAGAAACTGATCGAAACTGATATTTTCAATTTGGCCATAACTGAAAATAAGCCGAAATATAAATTCCAGTTTCGGCCATAACCGAAATTAACCCGAACTTTTTTCCACATGAATATGTTTTTATTAAAAAAAATAGTATTAAACGTTGAAAACGTCAGTTTATTAATTGAAGGAAAACAAACGTATTTTTTGGCTTAAAATATCAGACCAAAATGACATTAAAATTTTGTTAAACAAGTGTTTTTTTCCTAAGCTTATATAATATCATCATTGAATGTATGCCAATTAACGTTAATGTCAGTAGAATAATTGTTGTCCCAGACGCAAGTAGATGTTATTCGAACAATTAGTCTTTAAGACACATAAGAAACAATCAACTACGATTTTTGATAGATATTTAACGAAAATGAAAATTGAACTCAAAGTTTGATTGAGAATATATAACAGATTTACTGAATTTACGAACATCATTTTTGCATTTTCGGACAATGTGAGATGTACTTAGACCGAAACGAAAAATAGAGCCAAAACTGCAAATATTAGTTTTTGCAGAAACCGGAAAAAGGCCGAAACTATGAATTTAGATTCGGTTGAAACCGAAAAATTCCTAAAACATAAAAAGTTGAACATTTTGCACTGAAGTTAAAATCGAGCCGAATTTTTGTCGATCTCTATTGGCAAGAGTACTCGATGGTTTAGTAAATGAATTTAGAAAAAAGATCTAGGTTGTTTTCAGTGGTAAATAAGCTTAAAGCCTGATTTCAAACATCATTTCTATCACACTCCTCCTCTCACGTGCCACTCTGTTACAGAAGACCAGACAAACAACCGTGATGATTATAGCTTCATATGTTCGAATCATTTTGGAGTTTATTGCTCATGGTTTGAAGAATATATCGTTAGTTAATCAATTTTGTTTGTTTGTAAAAGGAGTTGTTGATGTTTTTGGCGTTGGAAATGATACGAAGAACTAAAAGTAAAGTCTCGTCTTCTTCAAAGATTCTGTTGTTAGGAAGTTTCTGCTAATACTTTTCAAAATATTAAATTTTTAAATGAAAATTAGCCAAATTTCTTTAACAACAGAATCCTTGAAGAGAACGTGTTTTTACTTTCAGTAATATACTAATTTTTTACTGCTTCTATTTCATATTATTTAATTTATTTAATCTATGACTCTGCCATCTTAAAAACATTAAATCCGTGGAAATTTTGAATTTATTTGAAAAATTACTAAACAAATTACAAATTGATTCTACAATTCTTAAATAATTCAACAATTTGAAATTCAGACATGATTGATGAGTCAAATCAATCGAAGAAATTAGTTGTGGCTTATTGTTCTGCCATCCGAGGTGTGCCTAGGTACTTGGGGGCTGAGCAGCATAGGCTTACCGTTCAAGTCTTTCATCGTCCTCAACTTCTGAAACTAAAGAGTTTAAGTGCATTAAAACGTTCAATTTTTTCTCAACCATTCTTCATTGACTTCCATTTGAGAGATCCATGATTGGCTCTTATTAAACTTTGAAGTTAAAATAAAAAATTCGTGAATTTTAAAAACTTACAAAAGAAGAAGAGACAAAGAGAGGGTCGCGGAAGACAATGCTTCGGAAGATCAATGCACAAGGTGTTTTTACCCATTCTCCTTCGTAGTGGTAGAAGCTATTACTTGTCTTGAAACTCAGGGGAGAAAACTTCTCGCCAGTTGTGGTCAAGGGTGTTTCATAGGCTGTTTCAAATGAATTTTAATACTGGATTTGATTGTATGTTTAATAGATGTTAGTTTTTTGACAGACGTTTTGATTGATTAAATTTTGCAGTAAAAAAAATATTTTAAAAACTCACGGGAAGATGGTATGCTGTCCAAAGCAACTTTAACCATTTCGATTTCGGGTATGTCTTTGTAATCAGCCTTCTCCTGGAAAGCATCAAAACAAACATGATTTCTATCTGATTTTAATTTAATAGTTTATTCATAATTTTAAATCTCTTTTCATCATTTTGCAAAATTTTTTTCAAGTGAAGACTTGTTAGAATAAATCACCTGCATGAAAAACGACACATTCACAGTACTTCCTTTCTCATCTTTGAAATTGAACAACACCTAGACACAAGTTTGAATTGCAAAGCATTGAAAGTCTCCTATGTTTTTGCGAAACTTTCAATTTTTTATTTAAATATAAAAAAGTGTGCCTTATACTTGGCATTTTACGATAAAATGAAAGTTTAGAAGCAACTCAAACTTCTCCTTCGTAGCCAAAACCATCAAGAGTGTGCAAAGACCCTCTGGAACCTTCTGTCCCCCAGTGGAAGTAAACGTTTCTGAGATGCAAGGTAGAGTCATCAATACGCACAGTTTGTCCAAAGTCGTTAATGTTTTTTGCCTTGATGAAAACTGAAATTAAGTTAAAAAGAAAAACTTGAAATAGTTACATTTAAAAAAAGTAGATTAACCGAAAGTTAAGCGAAAGCAAAAATGATCCACTACAAAATCTTTCTCACCTGACTGCCCGTCGCTACGCACGAAGAGACCATTGGTGTTGCGAGAATTGCTCCACTCGAACTGTACATCAACGCTGGTGGTTGGAATTACAATGGGAAATTTTATGGGAATCCCACATGGTTTCTTCAACGGGTAGGGGTTATATGCTGCCGCTGTCACTTTTTAGAAAATGAAAAAGTTATAGACGTTATCAATTCATCTTGATGAATGATTATATTATTATCATCATTTTGAAAAATATAAATTTTAAAAGGTTAAAATTTGAATAAAAATCAAAGACATAATTTTACTGATCGAACTTGCTAAAAAGAAAATAAAACCAAGAAGGATCTGTCCAATCAGGTTCATTTTGGAAAATTCTTTTGCTGTTAAAAATGTCTAGTGATTAAAAAAGTGACTTATTGATAGTTGGAATTTTTTTATTATTATTAACATAGAAGAGTTTAATATTACCACAAAAACTGGAATCTTCAAAAGATGAAATGCTTGTAAATAAGTTTCTTTTATAGACATTAACAAGGAAAATAAAGAAAGTCTTTTTATGACTTTTCTCTTAGTCTTCTCTAGTACAGGCTGATCATAATTATTTTTATTTTTATTTTTAGCTGTTAGATCCATAATGGCAAACAACTGAATCAATGTTAATCAAAGCTTGGTGTAAGAGCTATAGTGAAAAGCTGCCATAACTCTTCTGAAATGCAAACAAGAGTGTAAATATTAGGAGTGCAAACAGCAGAAGATTGCCTAAGCGTTAGAAATACAATGGTCCATTTTTGAAATATCTGCAGTCTCGTTTTCCAAAAATTAAAAGATCATCATCACCACCAGGAGGCTTTTTTTGCGGCAAGACAAAATGATTCCAAACATTTTTGTTCATAGCCAACGATTTAAGCTGGATGGCTTCAATCGTAGACTGCCATGGTTCAATGTATGCCGAGATTTGTTGTCTGTATGAGGTTCTTGGTCTGCCAGGACGCTTTCGTGCTTTCATCTAGGACTCGTAGAACAAATAGCGGTGCACAGGCTCATCCACAGGCATGCGAAGACAATGACCAGTAAATGCAAGTTGTCGTTTTCTGATCATTTCGCTGATGCGCTCCTGTCCGACTCGTGCGTAGAGAGACTCGTTTGGGATGTGGTCGCTAGACTGTTAGACTAGCTAGTTCTTGCGAAGATGTCAAGTTTCTTTGATAATGCTGCAGTGAGTATCCATGATTCGCAGCCGTAAAGCAAAATTGAAATGCAAGCGGCTTGAAAGATGCGAATAAGCTTGATGACCTTTAATGCAATGACCGTAAATCTGGGTGTCATCAACATACTGATGAAAAACAAGATCATGTTTAGTTTATATTCTTTCCAAATCTCCAGTGTACAAAAAAAACAGTAGAAGACCAAGGACTGAACTTTGGGAGACTCCTACAGCAGAAACCGACGTGGTCGATTTTGTCCCACTACAGCGGATGTCAAAACATCTGCCACTCAAGTAGTTGGTTGGCTGATGACTGGAAACCATTAGATCTCAGAATATTCTGAAACGTCTGAGTATTGTTATCACTTGGCTTTTTGAGATGGAGGTTGAAATCTCCCAAGATTAATACTTCTTCACTGTATGTGGCCAAGGTGCTCATTATTTCATTGAAATCCTTGAAGAACACTCTAGAAGCATAACCTGTTCGATAAACAACTAAACCAATGACCGCCATTGAAACAAAAGTGATTCTGACACAAAGATGCTCGAGACTTGAGGACTTCTGTGTCCTATGGTGTAACCTGGAATCCAGAGTCAGCCACGACTGCAACTCTTCTGTGGTTTAAATGCAGCGTGTTTACTGTATTGGAGAGTCTAGGCCTTGATCTTTCGACCAGTACCAAGCCCTCCTGCCGCAGTCGGCTGATACAGACTGACTCAAGATCATGCCAAGTCTCAACCAGAAACAGCCCGTTTATCTTGTACTCTCTCATGGTTTCCAGAACATCATCCACCTTATTGTGGAGAGACCTAGTGTTGAGTAGGCCCAGCACGACTGGAGGCCCACTTTTCTGACATTTGTGCCGATCAACTTTCTCATGGACAACTGGCTCATGGCTTCTAAGAGCGTGCCGGCTTTGGCGTTCCATTACAAGTTTTCCGCCTCGTCTACCACGATAGTGCCAATGCTGGCGGTGCCTTGCCAATCCTAGTCTGTTGATGGTCGTTCTAGCCTCTGCACTAAGCTCCCCATTATTGTTATTATTAAATAGTAGATAACAATCAGGCCTAATAATGAAAATCATTATTATACGGGAGTATAACCAATTAGACATGAGGAACACTATGGTGTAATAGAATCCAGTTTTAGACCGAGAATCGTTGAAGATTACACTACCAATTTAATCCTATAAAAATCGACTATTTACTTACTTTCAATAGCTCTGCAAACAAAGCTACGCAAAATTAATAGTAATGAAACTATAGACAAAATGAGCCAAAATATTCGATGCATCAATTTGTAGTAGTAGTAGTAGTAGTAGTAGTAGTAGTAGTAGTAGTAGTAGTAGTAGTAGTAGTAGTAGTAGTAGTAGTAGTAGTAGTAGTAGTAGTAGTAGTAGTAGTAGTAGTAGTAGTAGTAGTAGTAGTAGTAGTAGTAGTAGCAGTAGTAGTAGTAGTAGTAGTAGTAGTAGTAGTAGTAGTAGTAGTAGTAGTAGTAGTAGTAGTAGTAGTAGTAGTAGTAGCAGTAGTAGTAGTAGTAGTAGTAGTAGTAGTAGTAGTAGTAGTAGTAGTAGTAGTAGTAGTAGTAGTAGTAGTAGTAGTAGTAGTAGTAGTAATAGTAGTAGTAGTAGTTATAGTAGTAGTCTTGTTGGCGTCCTTCAGTCTAAGTACACAATGGACTTGCGCCGAGGGAGAACTTTTCGCTGTAATTTTGTCGCTGCTGGTTGTTGTTCTCTGATGGTTGTTGTTCTTTTATCTGCTTTTATCTTCAGCAAGCGATTCCCAGGTGCTGACGTCGATCTCTGTAGATTTTAGATCGCGCTTGCAGACGTCCTTGTAGCGAAGGTATGGCCTGCCAGTTGCTCTCCAACCTGAGGCAAGCTCGCCGAATAGCACGTCTTTGGGAAGTCGGCCATCATCCATCCGACGTACATGTCCTAACCATTGGAGACGTCTTTGACGAAGAAGAGGGGTCATGCTTGAAATGGCTGCCCTCGCCAACACCTCGTTGTTTGTGACGCGGTCTCTTCTTGAGATTCCGAGCATGCGTCTAAGACAGCACATGTGGAAAGCGCTCAATCTTTTTTCCTGGTATGCGTATAGTGTCCAGGATTCACTGGCGTAAAGAAGAGTGCTCAGAACACATGCCTTGTACACATCTGTCTTTGTCTTTATTGTCAGCATCTTGTTGCTCCAAACTCTTGGTGACAGCCTGGCAAAGGTTGTCAAAGCTTTGCCGATCCTCTGTTCAGTTCTGCAACTAGTGAGAAGTCATCAGTGATTGTCGAACCAAGGTAGGTAAACTGGCTGACGACTTCCAGAGCATAGTTGTTGACAGTGATGTGAGGTCGTTCTGCGTGCTGTGCCATCACCTGTGTGTTCTTGAGGCTGATTTGTAGGCTGAACTTATCGCATGCCTTGGAAAACCTGTCGAGCAGTCTTTGCAATTATGCTTTAGAGTGGGTGACCAGTGCGGCATCATCCGCAAACAGCATGTCTCTGATCGTCACTATTCGTATTTTGCTTTTTGCCTTCAGACGAGCCAGGTTGAAAAGACTGCCGTCTGAGTGGGAGGGAAGATATACACCTTCTGTTGATGCTCCAAAGGCACGTTTCAACATAACAGCAAAGAAGATGCCGAAGAGAGTGGGAGCGAGAACACAGCCTTGTTTGACGCCACTGCGGATTTCAAAAGCACTTGATGTCGACCCATCGTACTGCACAGTGCTTTTCATATTGCCATGGAACGACCTTATTACGCTCAGCGTTGGTGGGCAGCAAATCTTTGCGAGAATGTTGAATAGTTCATTCCTATTGACAAGATCAAACGCTTTGGTCAGGTCTATGAAAGCTAGGAAAAAGGGTTTGTTTTGTTCTCTGCATTTTTCTTGCAGTTGTCTGAGTGTGAAGATCATATCTATGGTTGACCTTTCTGCGCGAAACCCAGCTTGTGATTCTGGATACACCCTATCAGCAAGCTTTTGTTATTTTTTAGGACTACAAGTGCGAACACTTTGCCCACGACACTGAAGAGAGATATTCCTCTGTAGTTGTTGCAGTCACTTCTCTCGCCCTTGTTCTTGTATGAAGTGATTATTTTGGCGTCTCTCATGTCCTGAGGTACAGTTCCTTCTTCCCAGCATTGGCAGAGGAGACCGTGCAGTTGTTCTAGAAGGGCTGTGCTTCCGCATTTGATGACTTCTGGTGGTATGCCATCAGCCCCTGGAGCTTTCCCTGAAGACAAACTTTCATACGCCTTCTTTAATTCTGTAACACTGGGCTTTTCATCTAGTTCCATCATGAGTGGAAGAGTTTCAACTGCGGAATGGGCTTCATCACTCACGTGATTCTGCTTGGAGTATAGGTCGAAGTAGTGTTCTACCCAGCGGTCCATCTGCTTGTACTTATCGTCAATGATTGCACCAGTGGCAGACTTGAGTGGGGCTATGGTCTTCATAGTGCGACCTGTGGCTCTTTTAATACCGTCGTACATGCCCTTGATGTCTCCAGTATCGAATGATTGTTGAATCTTTCGGCATAGCTGAAGCCAGTAGTCATTAGCGCATTTTCTTGCTAATTTCTGAACTGCATTCTTGGAGGATCTGTACGCCTGTAGACTTTTTTGGCTGGGAAGTAGCTTGTACTCCAGATGAGTTCTGCGGCGTTCTTCTATAGCTGGGGTGAGTGTGAAGGAGTGGGCTTCAAACCAATCACTGTTTTTGTTCTGTTTCTTTCCAAAGACTTTGGACGCAGCCTTGTAAACCGTTTCCCAAATATGGTCCCAACGTTTTTTAGCTGTTCCATCTGGAGGTTTTAGGTGGAACAAGTCCAAGAGATCTTGGTTAAACTGTGCCACTTTGTCTGGGTGGTTTGTTTTGCTTCCATCGATTCGGGGTTTTCCTTCAGGCCTGGACCGGTGAACTTTCTTGGGCTGGAGTCTCAGTTTGCAACAGACCAGAGAATGATCGGTATCACAATCAGCGCTGTGATAGGTGCGAGTATGTAGTACACTTTTCAAAAAAGATTGCCGGATAGTAGTAGTAGTAGTAGTAGTAGTAGTAGTAGTAGTAGTAGTAGTAGTAGTAGTAGTAGTAGTAGTAGTAGTAGTAGTAGTATTAGTAGTAGTAGAAGTAGTAGTAGTAGTAGTAGTAGTAGTATTAGTAGTAGTAGAAGTAGTAGTAGTAGTAGTAGTAGTAGTAGTAGTAGTAGTAGTAGTAGTAGTAGTAGTAGTAGTAGTAGTAGTAGTAGTAGTAGTAGTAGTAGTAGTAGTAGTAAGGAAACGCTACAAACGTGTCTAAAAGTGAGTCCAGGCAATAAAATACAAGAGGCGTCTCAGACATGGTGCCTTGTGAATCCTGTATGTATATATCAAACATTGTCTGCATCAAACATTGTAGTAGTAGTAGTAGTATCTTTATAGTGCCTTTGTCTTTACACTTAATATCTTTTTCTTTATCTCCCCCTTTCTCTCTTCTCGCTCTGTTTCCAAATCGCCCCCACACTTTTCAGCATCCTCCGATCCTCCTTCTGGTATCCAAGGACCCCTTCCATCTGGTCTTGTTCTCTACGCTCCCTTCTCCAAACCGTCAGCCATTCTTCTCTCCACTCTTCATACAACCCACATTCCAGCAATACGTGCCTCTCATTCTCTTCCTTCCCACAAACACACTTCTTATCCTCCTTCTCATACTTCCAGCGCACAATTGCATTATTCCTTACCGTCAAGCTATCCTCTCTAAACATAATCCTAACTTTCGTTCTATCTGAACCATCTACATTTTTTTCAAACTTCCTGCTTTCTGACTTCTCCTCACGGTACCTTTTCAGTCTTTTACTTTCCTGTATCTTACTTCCCCATTCTTCTCTCCTCTTTTGTTAAATCTTCTTTACCATCTCCCTCACCCCCATTCCTCTGACCTCTCTTTTTATGAACCCCATCATAAACACTCCTGCTCGTGCATCCGTTCCATTCGGCTCATAACCTCCAAACCCAATTTTTTCCCAAAGTTGGGTACACCTTTTCACCATTTAGATTTTTAACCTATTTTCTCTACACATACTTTTCCTACAATATCTTTCCCCTCTAATGTCCTGATGACAAAGTCTGTCATAACCTTAGCTTCTCTTTTCCAGAATGTACTCCATGCTGTTTCCCCATGTACTACGACGTTCCTAACACTAGTCTCTATCCCCCTTATCCATCTCCCAAACTTAGTCTGAAAAACCTCTAACTTCTTTCTTTCCTTAGCTGACCAACCAACTGCTGCAACACTATACATTATCTTTCTTACAATCAAGCTTTTCCATGCCTCCCTGCCCATGATAAACCGACTCCCCGATCTTTTTGTTCCATATTTGACCATTCTGGTTAGGCTTCCAGCATTTTTCACCATTTCACTAAATTGATAAATCCCCCCTTTTTTAATCTTTTAAGCCTTAATCCTAAATATCTTACCTCATCACATTTTCGTATGGTTCTACCTCTAATTACCTATTCTTGACATTTTTCCATTCCTGTGTTACTAACCAGTTCCACCACTTAAGATTTCTTCTCATTAAGTTTCATTCCATATTCCTCTACCACACCCAGTACATCCTCTAACACTATCTTCATATTATCTTCATTTCCCGCAGTCACTAGGATGTCATCAGCATAAAGAATTCCTCCAAACCTCCACTCTTTCCTACTATCCTCTCTACTCATTTGATTATGTACTTTCATCACTACCCCAGCTCAATGGTTATCCAGGACTGCTGCCACATCCCTAGTGTATAAATTGAAGTCCCTCAACACAAACCTCACTCTGTTCTTTATATACAATTCCCTCAACACCCTTCAAATTCTTCCACCCATTCCTATTTTCTTTAACACCTCAAACAATTTACCTCTGTTCACCCTATCATATGCCTTTTCTAAGTCTTTTCGGTACCTCATCTTTTTCTTATATTTTATTAAACCAATTCTTCACCTCTTCTTTTTCTCTACATACAGTGATCACTTTCCACTACATCCCCAAGCTCACCAACCCACCCTTCTACCACTTTTTCCTTTCCTTAATCGTTAGTTAGTTTCAAGTCTAACCCAAACTCTTTCTTGCCACATTTCCAAGTGAGCGCTCTTGAATTTAAAGAAAGAGCGCTATAGAAATCTATTTGATTGATTGATTGATTGATTGGGAATGTTCATCCCTGGTCACTCACAATTCAAGATGCTCAGCTCTTCTTCTTCGATCATTTTCTTAACTTTTAAACCGTTTGTGTTATCTATCCCATCCAATTCCATAAGATGCCCATTGAAATCCCCTTCTACCACCAGTCTATCTCCTGTCATTTTGGCTTCCTTTGCCACCCTAGCTATGCATGAAATTCTTTTTTCATTTGCAGCCTTATTCACTCCCTCGCATCTCTGATACACCACACACACCACTAGACCTGTTTCTCCGTTCATCCTCAATACCAGCAAATCTTCTTCTTGGTATTTGTTCACTACCTCTGTTTTCAATTCCTTCTTCACTAAAAACCCCACACCACCACATTTGTTTTCTTCCATCTTCTTTCCTACACCGAGCCATTCTAAAAAGCCCTGTCCATCCACCATCTGATCTTCGTTTAGATTTGTCTCGCACAGTCCACAGATATCTATCATCAATCAATCAATCACTAATGATTTGTATAGCGCCCTTTACTAAGTGAACAAAGGCGCTTTTCAAATAAATTTGTTAAATAAAACGGTTTTTAGACCACTACCAATATATGTATATATATAAATTAAAATATATATAAAAACAAACAATCAACCTCAATAATCCAACCTCACCCACACCACCATGACAATCACCGCCAAAAAATCACTATCACCACAAATAAAAAATTCAATCTTCACCACAATACCAACACTCATACCACAGCACAATCATCACCACATCATCATCAAAACAACAAAACACAATCATCATTCTTCTCAATTTTCTGTCTTGCCACTGGTGCCGAGGCTGCGAAAGAGGGTGAAGGAGAAGTCCTTGCCAACGCTGGTACTGCTGCTGCTATGGAAGTATTTCTCCTTTATGTCACAGCTCACTTGATTCCCTGCGGCCATCTTGGTCTGCTGCAGCCTTTCTCGACAGATTTAAAACAACCAACATTCGCACTAAAAACATTCAAATTAATTAAATTTAATTTTTATTTAGACTTAAGATTTTAAAATTTTAATATATTATACCCAAAACCGTTTATTCTACAAATTTATTTGAGCGCCTGCCAAAATGGCAGCCGCTAACCAAAGATCTATATAATTATTTATTATGAATTAAACTGCATTCTTGAAGACCACTTTGATTTCTCTTCTCTCCTCTCTCTACCTCCCCTCATGAAACTTATTTCTTTCCTCCACCTCCACTTCGTCTCCCTTTATCCATAGTTTTCCTTTTCTACATTCTTTCTGTGGCCCACATTCTTCAACTCTATTGCTCTTTTTTCTATCAACGCTCTCTTCAGCTATCTTCTTTTGTGTTTTCTCCCATTGTTTTCTCCTTTCCTCTTTTCTCCCTTCCAAGGGAAGTCCATCTCTAAAAAACTCTTCCTTATCTCTCATCCTTTTTTAGCAGCATCCACCTTCTCATTGTCCTCCATTTATCTAGCTCTGACCTGAATTCAATTATCACAGGCCTGCACCCACTTTCCATGTTTTCTTTCTCTCTCATTCTTTCCACTAATACTGGTTCTATTGCCTCCTGAGTAATGACTCTGATTATCTTTTTCACCTTGACATCATCCTCTTCTCCCTCCTTCTTCAACCCGAACATAATTATTGTCTTCTTCTTCTGACTTCTCACCACCTCCGTTTTCACCTCTTTCATCAGGTTCGTTCTCAGCTTCTCTTCTACCTGGGTTCAATACATCTGTATACTTTCTTTCACCTCCTCATTCTTTTGTTACTCTTTTCCTTCCAGCTCCATACTTCTTCCTTTGCTTTCCGCCTCTACCGTTTTTCAACTTCACATTTTCTCTCTTCACTTCTTTGATCACCTTCCCCATACACATTCCACACAAGAAACTTCTTTCATCCTTCGCTTTCTCCTTTCTCACCCTCAGCGCCTGCCATGCTTCACACTCTTCCCTTTCGCACTGGATAAAAATCTCTTCAAATCTTCCCACTTTTTACTTTTACTCCAAATATTTTTTTTCAATTACGTTATAAATCCACTAAAATATTCCAAGACAAACGTTATCGCTCAGCATAAACAAAACATAAATTGTGTATGTTACACATTTTTTACTTTTAAAGTTACATTGTAGATTGTAGTTCACTTCTTTTATACTTGTTGACATAATAAATTAATGTGGAAAAAAAATTATTTATCATTGTGTTCCAGTTTTTTTATAAAAAAAACTTGTAAAACAGCTTTTCCCAAAACAAAATCTTACTAAGACCTTGTCTGTAGTTAATGGTATTTATAAAATTATTTTTATTTAATAAAGATAATCTGAGCCACTTCTAGTTCTACGTGATTAACCCATAAGAGCTCAGTGATCCGAATTCGGACATGAAAACTAAAATACTATAGTTAATTAATTAGTCATATATAATTATTTTTGTGTGTCTGTTTTGTATTGTAGATGCGTTAGCTACGCTTTAAAATAATATTTATTCAAATTGGTGCTATATTTCATTTACAGTCAATTTTTAAAAGCATGTGAAATCAAAATGTATTGTTTTACTTGTTTGAACCAGTAGAAAATAATACGACGCAGTAATTATGCTTTCACATTTCAAAAAGTATATACTTTTAACCGTGAACAACACAATAGAAAAAGTTACTTGCTTATAATCTACCCAGAATAGCTACAAATTCCATATAAATAAGTATGTCCGATATCGGATCAGTGGGCTCTTACCCAGTCATTTGCCTCTAGTTTCATACAGAACTCTGGGTTATCACTGGGCTTAAATTTTGATTTTGAATGTTTTCATGTGTGAATGATACTGAAAAAACGACTTTGTTTTTTATAGAAACAATTCTGGGCATTTCGAGAGATAAGAATCTTCTTGCAATAGGAATTGCAAGCGTATATCGCTCCAATTTGCTGATTATAAGCCTAAATTATTGCTTTAGAATTTTTCTGCTTAGTTTTTCAAAAAATTCAGTGAGGCACTACTGTTGTCAACACAAAGAAAACAAATAAAACTTTGTTTTTGACTATTTTAATACTAATTTTACCTAATATGTGTATATAATAATAAAAATTATAAACTCATAACTGATTACTCGATATTTAGACAATACAAATAAATTATTCATAAATTTAATTTATAATGTACCTATGTATTTATATTAACCTACAACTTTGTTCACAATTAATAAATAATCGAACCATGTTAGCAATTTTTAGTTTGGCAAAAAAGTTAGTCAAGAGCCCAATAATCCATACTTGGACACATTAAAAAAAGCATCAAAATATTTGAAATTTTAAGTTATGATTTAAGGCCCCAAACTAAGATGGATGTATGAATTAAAATTTTTACATAGTATGGATCATGGGGCGGGCTAAACATGGGTTAAACGCAAAACATCAACAAAGCATATTTTTAATGGAAATAAAAATTAATTTTTTATTATTTAAAATGGCAAATAAATTTTGATTTCTTTCACATTTTTTTTCTAAATCTCTTTTTTTTTTTTTCAAACAATCTTCAAAGAACTTTCTTCTTGACTGTCTTGAATCTAATACACATCTTTCAATCCTCTTTAGCATTAAAGTTTCGCCATCCTTTTTGACGTCTTTAGGATTATCTGCTTCTGAATCTTTTCGAATATCTTTTTTGGCAACTGTTTAATCTATTTTTATTTCCTTCTCTGTTTTTTCCTTTTCTGTTTTGTCGTTTTTTTAGACTTTGGATTTGGGATGATATTTCTTCGAATTAAGAACTTTTTTGAATTATTTTTTTTTCTTTTTATCGATATTCTTTGCTATTTTTGCATTCTTCTCCTCTTCTTCCTTGAAAATCTTTTCAAGACCATCTTTTTTGCCCTCATCTTGAGCGTCATTTTTTGCGGTTATATTTTCCATTTTTACATTTTCAATATTATGTTTTTTATTTTCTGATTCTTGAGATCCAGTCTTTTTTTGATGAGATTCCGAAAAGCTACTTTCTTTTTTGCTTTTGGAGACATCTCTATTTGTTTTCGAAGGTTTTTTCTCATGTTTCTTCGTAGAAAAATCTTTTTCAATAATTTTAGTAATTTTTTGTTTGTTTTTCTTGTCGTTTTTATGGATAACTGTTTTACTCACCATAGTTTTAATTTTTGGTTTTTGGAGTTTCAAATGAATGTTTTTTTTATATGATTTTAAAGTTGTTTTCTCTGAAATATTGATGTTTTGAATCTTTTTTTTCTTTTTTTCGATTCTTGCGTCTTTCTGATCTATGTCTTTCTCTGGACCAAATTGTCGACCATCTTCATCTTTCCACCCTTCATCTTTTAGCTCATTTTTTTCTTTCTTGTCATTTATCTCAACATCCTGATGGGAAGGTACAGAGCTTCTCACTTCCTTCGCTCCTCGATTTCTTCCCAACTCCTCTTCAGCAGTACTTTTTTTTTCTAACTGGTTCAACAACTGATCGTTTTCTTTTTGAAACTCTGTTTCTTTCACTAGTTCATCTTCGACATTGTCTTTTCTTAAGAATCTGTAAAAAGATCAAGAATTGGACTTTATTTTGTAGACAGATTTGTTTTAAAATAAGCTATCAAAAGAGAAATGTAAAGATGTTGCAGTCAATACGTGTGAATAGGCGCTATGAAAACACCTGATTACTTGTTTTAACTATAAGGCAGAACCTGATTACTTGTTTTAAATAAAAGGCAGAACCATTTAAATATTTTCCCATCCATAAAACCCTTCTTAAGACTTTGACTTCAATTACGTACGTGAATCCCAATATAATAAAGAACACAGTGGAGATGCTGAACGTGACGAGGAACCACTTGACGTAAAAGAAAGTGTCTGAAAGTTCAAGTTGATTTAGACAATTTAGAGTTAAATATCAAAATTTTTGAATCATAAAGAAACGATTTTGTGGTCCCGACACGTTTTTAGTATAAAACAACTTTTAAAATAAGTTGCAATATAAAAGACGTGACTGACTTTCCATAGGGTCTTGCAGAGGTTTTATCGACACAGGAGAACTTTCCTCACTTTTGCTGTTCTCTGATCCTTTCCCAATGGTTTTGTTCTCTGCTATGGTAGTTGGAGTGGTTTTGAGACATTTTTTGGTTTAGTTCGGAATTACAATTACAACCACGAGCATGTATTTGCAGGGTTGGATCGAAGGCTAAAAAACGAAAGCACGCCCTTCCTTTTTTTTCCATTTAAAGTTTCAAATTATTTATTTTTCCACGCAATTATTACGATTTTATACACTTCTAATCCATGAGAGAAGAATAACCACACAACAGCTATAAAATTTTTTTTTATTCTTTTACACGCATTAAAGCACAAAGATACTTTTTGGGATCCAGTCTCACCACGCGCAGATAGCAAACGGATGTCATCATCATCATCAAGCGGGCGCAGATTAAGAGCCAGAAGGCCTCTTTTTCGCGGCACGACAAAATGACTCCAAACATTTTGTTCACACATTTGGTCGCTTAAATGTTGCATTCCAAGCTTTTTCCGATAGCAAGTCCTTGCCAAGACGTCAAGTTTCTTCGACAACGCTGCAGTGAGTCTCCATGATTCGCAGCCGTAGAGCAAAATTGAGACGCAAGTGGCTTGAAAGATGCGAATCTTGAGATCTGTGTTCAGCTTGGGTGAGCGAATAAACTTTTGTAGCTTCGTGAAGGCTGCCCATGCAAGGCCAATTCGGATCTGTAGTCCCAACATTTGAGTCGATGAAAGGGATGATTAGTGGGATGTCTTGCGAGTATGCTTCAGCAAATAACACGATTTAATACTTAATTAATTAAAACTTTTGTCTGTCTGGCATTCATCATCTCGTAAGTATGTTCTTAGAGAGCTTCAGTTGCGTGCCCGAGCGCTATACAAAAATGACAACTATTGTTATTTCATTCGTCATCTGGTGCAGTCTTCAGGAAACATAGTTTCAGCAACTAGTCCATCGAACACTCCAATTGACGTCATACGCTACGCAGATATCGGTCATTTCTCGAGTCAAGCAAACAACTACGCTGCAAACTTTTAAAAAGAATTCACGACTGGAATTCTTGAAATGCAATGTGTCTTTGCACTTGAATTGTGCAATAATATATCACAGCCCATAGTGTTACATGAATTGAACAGCCCGATTGACATTTGAAAAAACAACTTGTTTGAACTTTTTTGAATTTTTATTTTTCGTGTTTTGACAAAATTCTTTATACATTTTATTCATTATAGTTTTTGATGCTTACTGACTAAAATAAATATTTTTAATTGCAAGATTGATAGAAATTGTTATTTTAGCTAATGAGATCATAGCAATGCTTGTGCCCAGTGCTCCCAATTGGGATAATCATTTTAAAAGAGGTTTAAATGAACTACATGATGATTTGCCAGTGTGTGGTTATGGTACTATTGAGTAATTAGAATCAACAGAAAGACGGTGATAGTATTACTTATATAATCATTCTGTTTTATTCCATGGTTGACGATTAGGCTCTATAAAAAAAAGTTGTAAAAATTTTTTATTGAAAAAAGTAGAGAGGGTCCACATTAAGGCGGACCTTTTCACTACCCCTCCAAGATTGCCGCCCATGTAAAGTATGACCAAAACACTGCGTTTTTAAAACGTGTAAACAAAATTTACAACAGTAGACTACTGGAAAAAGAAAGAGTTTGAACTTTGGCATATCATTGGTTTTGAAAAAAACTTAAATCCATTTTTAAAAAAATATTTTTCTTTATGAATCTTAAAGAAATCTTAATGTAATAAGTGGACTTATCTCAATTTAATTACTGCTAGACGCCCGGTTCCTCTCTCAGAAGAAATGCCCATACCAACATTTCACCAACTACCTCAACTATTTGAAGACAAGCATTTTTCTTATGATGAGGCTATTGATAGTAATGAAGGTGATGGTGATTATGAAAGAGTGTCATTTATTCCACAACTTTTTAAAAAAAATTAATGAATTGATCTAATCAGAAATCTCAACTTTTCAAAAGAAGTTTTTGAATTACTAGCTTCTAAATTGAATGAAAAAAATCTAAAACAATTTTAACCCTAAAAGAGCAAATACCCTCAAAAATATTCATTTGTGTTTTGTGACGAAATTAGTGAAAGCTTGGAAATATTTGGTCTTGCAACATATTGTCCAGGCGAAACGCATCTATTTATTGCCAGAACAAAACCAGTTTGTAATGTTCCGTATTTTATATTTTTTATTTTAAAAAATATTTTTAAATTTTTTAAATCATTTAATAGTTCGATTTTTTTCTTCAATTTAATTACAAATCGTGGAGCATAGGAATGATTAGAACGTTATATCTCAAAAACTCTAGCTGCTAGTAAAAAACTATTGTCATATTTGGGGAGATCAAATTCATATAAATTCAGTTTTAACAAATTCAGACACCAAAATGGCTGTTGGCCAGTGTAATTAACTCATTTTATCATGCTATTTATGAGAATGTACTCAAACAACAGAAGTTGTTAACATTTTTCTACTTAGTCAAATTTTTCCTAGTTTTTGCCCTCCCCTGGATACGCCCATGTAGGTGAGGTTGGATGTGAGGGGCGATTAAATTAATTATCATAGTTGATTGTTTTTTTACTGGGATCTGAAAACCTGTTTTATTAAAAATAAGTATTTAAAAGCCCTCTTGAAGTTGAAATAAACGCTATATAAATAGTTTTGATTGATTGAATGAAATGACTTGAGAAGAATTCAAAACGTTGTGTTATACTTTATTTCTAAATTATAATTTCAATGCAACGCGTAACTGACTTTCCATAGGGTCTTGCAGAGGTTTTATCGACACAGGAGAACTTTCTTCACTTTTGCTGTTCTCTGATTCTTCTCTAACGGTTTTGTTATCTGCTTTTGTAGTTGGAGGAGTTTTGAGACATTTTTCGTGGTGCTGGTTTAGTTTGGAATTACAATTACAATTACGAAAACATGTCTGCCTAGACAGATTCAGGGAGGGGGCATGGGGGAAACGTGCCCTCTCCCTTCCTCTCCATAGATAATTTTTTATTCTTTTTTTTAAAAGCAATTAGTATGGTTTTTTGAACTTCTAACCCTCTACAAAAAAATACCCCCTCTCTAACAGCTAAAAAATACCATTTTTTAACGCTATTTATAAGATGTTATGAAATTCCAAAGTGTTAAAAATGCTCTTAAAATATTTGTTTTACTTAATAATAAATTAGTTCCAATTAAATTCCAGTTTATAACTATGTAATATTCGTTCGAATTTCGAAATTACAGGTTTGTGGCTCGTTTGAGAATGTAAATTTTTTTATTTATTCTGGAAACCAAATTAATACTTTTTTGTATATTTATTTACTTTCAAATTTGCTTTTATGAAGTAGCGTTAGGAGGCAAATGAGATTTATCTAGAATACTTTAAAACTTGTTCATTTCATACTTTATTTATAAATTATAACTTTCAATGCAAAGCGTGACTGACTTTCCATAGGGTCTTGCAGAGGTTTTATCGACACAGGAGAACTTTCCTCACTTTTGCTGTTCTCTGATCCTTTTCCAATGGTTTTGTTCTCTGCTATGGTAGTTGGAGTGGTTTTGAGACATTTTTTTGGTTTAGTTTTGAATTACAATTACAACCAAGAGCATGTATTTGCAGGGTTGGATCCAGAAGAAACGTGCCCCCACCCCCCTTCACCCCATAGATAATGTTTTTTCTCGAACGAAATTATTACGATTTTATACATTTCTATTCCTTAACAAAATAATATCTCCCCTAAAAAACATATTTCTTTTTTCAACGCTATTTTTAAGATTCTATGAAATTCCAGTCATAAAAAAAGAAATGCCTTCAAAAACATTTGTTTTATTTATTCACTTTTTTTAAATAATTTATTTTCAGTTAAATGTCAACTCATAGCTACGTAATAAAGGTTCAAATTTAAAAAGTACAGGTTTTTGGCATGTTTGGGAATTTACAAATTTGTGATGCATAAAACATTATTGAACGATGACATTTCCCGTTTAATTATTAATCCACACAAACGGATCTTGTTAGCCAGAAATGAAAGTTTTTCAACATTTTCACCAAGAAGGTAAGGTTTCAGCGTAGATTGTTTTGCAGCACTAAATTGTAGCTCGCTAGCAACACTTGTTGAGGAGCGTATCAATATTTTCGAGAAGCAGGCTCAAGGCACGAATATTGACTGCAATGCCAATACGTACACCCTTCGGATGTCTTATTGATTCTTGGCTCATTTGGTTTTTGGCCAATGTGATAACCATTTCGGCCGAAACCGAAAAATAGCCGAGACTGTAATATTAGTTTTGGCTCAAACCAAAATCTGGCCAAAACTAAAAAAACTGACAATTTAGGTACCGAAACTGGAACCGAATTTTGGTCGGTCTCTATTGATAATTAAATTAATAAATAATCCACTGTGATAAAGTGAAAAGATCAAGATTTTGGGGAATGAAACGGTTAAATGTTTTTTTCTAAAAACATAAAATAAATAACTTAAATATATTAAAATAAGTTCAAAACTTAAGAAACTTAAAATTCTTTTTTATCAAAAAATGTCAACAAACTTTGAGGAATTGCACTTATTTCTTTAAGAGCGGTTTGAAAGCTTGTTGTTGTGCAGTGTGGCTTGTATCCAGCGGACGAAACTAACGAATGGCAGATATCAATGCAGTTACGACTATTTTCAGTGAGTTTATCACTTGAATACAAAATACCTCAACAAAAGAAGGGCAAACCTGAAGTAACTGGAGTATCAGTGGTTTCAGAAACGTCAACACTGGCGTACACTTCAAAGGTGCACACAGACAGAAGGAAGTAACATTTAGACCAGAGGCCTGCGTAGCGGCTTTTACTTTTTTCGGTGCACTGAAATGTGCTTTCTTCTGAGTCATCCAGGCTATGAATGAGCCTCGAACAATTGCTCCAATCGAGATCCAAAAAGAGAAGGTCAAATTTTAGATGTTTGCCTACGATGACCTTCAATTTGAGGTCCTCTTCGCAAGTGGGTGAGACTGAAGGATGTTTTTGTTTAGTTGTGGATGTGTGTTAAGATTTGGTTCAAGTGAATGTGAAAAGTAGTTTTAAACTTTAAACACCAATCGAAAAAAATAACGTTGGCGTTGGGTTAAGGTTAGGGTTAGGGTAAGGGTTAGGGTTATGATTATGTGTATGGCATAAACTTGAAACTGGAAGCTGAGAATACAAAGTTAAATCGAGGGACCCCAAAATAGTCCGTCTGAAGAAGAGAATAAACGAAACGACAAAATTTATACAAAGATAGTCAAAAATAGATCGTCTGAAAAAGAGAATAAATTAAAAAAACAAATGTAAAACAATAAAATACTAAAATAATGATAATAGTAAAAGAATAAAAACTAAATTATTCAGCAAAACTCGACAAATGCAGATACACTTCTTAATAAGATCATCTATCATCCATGAGCAATTCCAACAATAATCTCTAGTCGTCAACAAGCTAAACCTTTCAGATGTAACTTTAATTCCAGAAACCTCATCAATATTCCATTTACTGCAATACATCCTACATCACCAGCATCGTCAAACCTCATGTTATCGAACATCTTCGCTGTTATGTTTTTCATCTTCTTCCAGACATCATCATCATCACCGAGACATGGCTCAAGCCCCCCCCCCCCCCATAGCGATGCACTTGTGGCAATCAATGGCTACGTGTGCTTCAGGCACGACCGCATCGCCAGGCGAGGGGGAGGGGTCATGATCTACATCAAAAAAGACATCCCCACACACATAATAACCCCATCATCTCCGACCAATGACAATGCACTTGAGGCACTATGCCTCAAGTCTATATTTAACAACATCCATCAATCAATCAAATAAGTTTCTTCAGCCATATTCACCTTATTGCTCTTGACTTTACTAAAGCCTTTGACACTCTTGATCATCATACCCTCGCCTCCAATCTTGCACTTCTTCCTCTTGATGACAACATATATAACCTTCTCATTTCATTCCTTTCCAACCGATCACATTCCACCATTTATTTAAATCAACTTTCGAGTATCCTTCCCATCAACTCTAGCGTGGTCCAAGGCTCAGTTCTTGGCCCATCTACTTATATAATTAACGCTTCTTCACTTCAACCATATCACTCATCTAATAAAATATTCAAATTTGCTTATCTCATTATTTCATCATCTAACACTCACACCATCCAATTAGAGCTTGACTTCCTTTTTAAGTGGGCCAAGCTCAGTAATCTTTCACTTAACCTCAAAAAATCATTCGAACTCGTAGTCCACAATAGTCATATACACATCACACCACCAGTTATACATCCATTCATTCAACGCACTAACAAACTCACTATCTTAGGTATCACATTCACCGACACTCTTAACATTTCATCACACATAGATCATATTATCAAAAAATGCTTTCAAACTGTTCATGCTATCAAAACAATCCGTTCCCATGGACTCTTTGGTGCCAAACTCTTTGACATCACTGAGTCCTTATCATCTCTCACTTTATATATGCAGCTCCTTCTTGGTCTGGTTTTGCCAATCAGCAACAAATCAAGCAACTCCAGTCCTTCATAAATAAACTAATTAGACTTAAATATCTTCCCCTTCACTACCTATCTATCACCTCTATTTTTACCACTTTAGAAACTTAACTATTTTTTTTAATATCCACTAACTCTGACCACTTTCTTCACCAAATTCTACCCTCTCTTAAAACATCTTCACATAAATTAAGACCTCGTAAGCACAATTTCGATACACCAATATATAAAACGTTTGAAAGCAAAACATTCCTTCCTCGTCTTCTGAAACATATCATTCCATAGTTTATATTTATATTATCATTCTTGATTTGTATTACTTACTTTTTTATTTATTTATTATCATATTCACCACAATATATGGTGACCATATCCTTGGTCGAGTTGACTGTTTTTAATCCATTATCATTTGCATTAGAATCTAATAATTATTTTTCATCTTTTAATTTCAATCTGTTTCGCTTTCTCGATTCTATTTTGGTCTTTGTTCACCTTCTATTTTTGTATTTTTTTTAACATGGCTTGCGTCTGTCAAGCTGTGAAGAATAAAAATTTTAAATAAAAAAAAATTAAAAAAATATATTATAAAAAAATATTTCGTGAGCCAAATTGTTTTTTTCAACATGTGATTCCGCATTCAATCTTTTCGTCTTCTGGCGTGAATTTGAACGTAAAAAAAGTAAAGAAAAAGCAGATTTTGTGAAATTTTAAAAACAAAAGCTATATGAACAAATAAAAGAATAAAAACAATATGAAAATTATTCTTAATCACCCAGTACTTTCTAACTCATCCGCCAAGACAGGTAGTCGTTTGTGTTGCAGAAAAGGCATTTTTTAAACTGTCTAACTTTGTTGAAAATAACCATTATTATTATTATTAAGTATTAATTTTCATAACTATGAATGTGTAGACTGATAATTTTATGATTGTGAAAAAAAAATCCAAAATATTTTACTGAAGCTATTCAACTCGTGTAATTTATTTCATGGGTCGTTTCGGTCGTTACTAAATTTTTTAGAATGCTTTGAAACCGAAACTATGAATGATATTTATAATTTGAAAAATGTGTTAGATTGACAATAATAAATTAGACAAAGTCAAGAAATTACAAAAATATAACTTCACAATTAAAAACACAGTGAGCGATTGAATAATGGCATGGGTCGATCGACCCGTGTTGGTTTTTAAGGGTTAAATGAGTTGAAATGTGTTTGAGACCAAACCATTTTCCCATAACACCTCTAAATTCTCATTCTAACGTAACCATCCCCCTCAACCTATCCATGATTATCGATTCATGCTCGCTCTTGTTCCCTCGATCAGGATGAATTAGTTGAGTTGAAGAGATGAATGTGTAACGAGTGAATGTGTAACGAATGAATGTGTAACGGAGTGAATGTGTAACGGCGTGAATGTGTAACGGAGTGAATGTGTAACGGAGTGAATGTGTAACGGAGTGAATGTGTAACGGAGTGAATGTGTAACGGAGTGAATGTGTAACGGAGTGAATGTGTAACGGAGTGAATGTGTAACGGAGTGAATGTGTAACGGAGTGAATGTGTAACGGAGTGAAAGTGTAACGGAGTTAAAGTGTAACGAGTGAATGTGTAACGGGGTGAATGTGTAACGGAGTGAATGTGTAACGGAGTGAATGTGTAACGGAGTGAATGTGTAACGGAGTGAATGTGTAACGGAGTGAATGTGTAACGGAGTGAATGTGTAACGGAGTGAATGTGTAACGGAGTGAATGTGTAACGGAGTGAATGTGTAACGGAGTGAATGTGTAACGGAGTGAATGTGTAACGGAGTGAATGTGTAACGGAGTTAAAGTGTAACGAGTGAATGTGTAACGGAGTGAATGTGTAACGGGGTGAATGTGTAACGGAGTTAATGTGTAACGGAGTGAATGTGTAACGGAGTGAATGTGTAACGGAGTGAATGTGCAATGAATGAATGTGTAACGGAGTGAATGTGTAACGGAGTGAATGTGTAACGAATGAATGTGTAACGGATTTAGTGTGTAACGGAGTTAATGTGTAACGGAGTGAATGTGTAACGGAGTGAATGTGTAACGGAATGAATGTGTAACCAAATGAATGTGTAACGGAGTTAATGTGTAACGGAGTGAATGTGTAACGGAGTGAATGTGTAACGGAATGAATGATTAACCAAATGAATGTGTAACAGATTGAATGTGTAACGGAGTGAATGTGTAACAGAGTGAGTGTGAGAGGGAATCGGTAATAGAGTAATTTTTACGGCGCAAACTGCCGGCATACCGTTTTTATTGACTGATTACAATCAGCATAAAATGTTAACCTAGTTCCATCTTGAATATAGTGACGATGGCGTTAACGACATACTCCCCTCCCAGGTCAACAAGCAGCCAAGTGACGCCATCTTTTTGATATATTTTTGCACAAGTGAGGGAGTCATTGTCGACAGCTTGATCTCCTAGCGATCTCCACAAGGTGAAACTTGCATGAGCTTGCTTGTTAAGAGCTAAGTCGGTATGTTCTGTTCTTGCTGAATGATTAATTGATGGGATGATGGGTGGAGTAATTTAGATTGAGTTTTGTGTGCTTTTGTACCATTTATATTTCTTAGTATTTGATGCAGTTGTACGTTGTTAATGAGAAAAAATAAATAAGAATAAAAAAATAAACAACGTACTACTGCATCAAAGTTTTTTATGGTCTGTATTATTCACAGCCTGACAGAAACAGGCCATGTTACAATGGTTCTGAGAACCATGGTTCTTATGCGCCAGAGACGCCACTCCACACGACGTACACATCTCTCAATGCATACGTCGCAAACACCGCATCTTATACACTAGGTATAGGATAGTTCACCTTTAAGTTGCAAGTCCGACGTCTACCATCTAAGGCTTAGATTCTAAGCCATCCCTGCTCCCATTCAAAATCTAATTCTAGCCTCCTTCTTACCACATTCCTCCTTCTCACCTGCCATTCTGTTAGTGAGGATCAGACAAATAACAGTGATGATAAAAGTTTTAATTGTTTTTTTCATTTTTTGGTTCATAACTGAAAATAAATTGTTTTCGACGTGTTGATGTTGGGAACGAGACGTAAAACTAAAAGTAATTTTCTTATATCCTACTACGCAATCTAAGTTCTTCTTTTTCTAAAATAAATAATATTACAGATATAGCTGTGAATGAAAACTTTTAATAATCTTTTATCGTCCATCTGTTGCATGTTAGGCCATATGACAGCTTCTTTTCCAGTAACAATATGTGGCATCGTCTAAACTTTAGACACTAAAAAGCCGCACAGCTGCATGGCGGATCTGCCGCTCGGCTCCGTTAGACGAGGTTCAAATTAAGAATAAAAGTTGCTCATAACTCGAATTTATAAATACCACAATAGTAAAATGGTGGTCGATTTTAATCCGATTATGTATAGAAAACCTCAAGGCTGTGCTTTAACCTATGATAACTTTCGATTAAAGCGTTAATAGATTAACGCAGTTGTAACATTTCAAAGCAGTTAAGCAAATTGTTTTGGAATTCAATTTTTTTAAATCTATTTTGTTTTGCGCTACAGAAAATAGTTGAATACATTTCTTTGAACAAATATCCATCTTTTTTGAAGTTTCATTTAATCAAAAAATGTATTATTTCTTGTTGATTTACAACAGAACTTCTAAGCGGTAAAAATATTTAGCATGTTGCAATTTTTCAACTAACACAAGAATTATGCACTTCAGAAAATGATCCAGCTTAAGTCATTTGTTTCCAAGAAAAATTTATTTCCAAACTGGAGCAGAAATAGATTAAAAGATTAATCAGAATATCCCATGTTGAGGAGTTTCCACATCATTAGACACTTGATTCAAACATTTGAAACTTCTTCAAAAAGCATGGAAATTGATGAAAAACCTATTAGAAAAAGAAAATTCCGAAACTATACAACCCTATACCACTAAGAGTTGGCACTAGCCTATTTGGGTCCGACCTGGATGTGCTTCTTGGGGTTCGAGAGGGTCGAGAGGGTGGCTTGGCAGATGTGGCATGACTGCGACTGCGACATGGCAAAGTCGCAAATGCTCTGCATCAGGTGGTTGAAGTCGGTTTCCACTTACAGTTTTAATTCGTTGAACGTTCTACAGAGCTGGAAAGTAAGTCAAATTGATAATGCCTTCTTAATGTTGGAAAAAATAAATCTGTTTTTTAGAACGTCATAGATATCTGGAATATCCTTTACATTATTCCACGCGTTCAATCACAGGCATTTATATAGTGCTTTTTATCTAATTCAAAAGTGCTTTTCAAATAAATTTGTTAAATAAAATGGTTTTCAGACCACTACCAATATATGTATATATATATCAATTTTAATATAAATAAACAAACAATCAACCTCAATAATTCAACCTCACCCACACCACCATGACAATCACCGCAAAAAAGCACTATCACCACCCATAAAAAATGCAATCATAACCACAGTACCAACACTCATACCACAGCCCAATCATCAACACATCATCCTCAAAACCACAAAACACAATCATCATTCTTCTCAATTTTCTGCCTTGCCACTAGTGCCGAGGCTGCGAAAGAGGGTGAAGAAGAAGTCTTTGCCAACGCTGGAACTGCTGCTGCTATGGAAGGATTTCTCCTTTATATCTCAGCTCACTTGATTCCCTGCGGCCATCTTGGTCTGCTGCGGCCATTCCTTGACAGATTCAAAACAACCAACATTCGCACAAAAAAATTCTAATTAATTAAATGTAATTTTTATTTAGACTTAAGATTCTTAAATTTTAATATATTATACCCAAAACCGTTTATTCTACAAATTTATTTGAGCGCCTGCCTAAATGCAGCCGCTAACCAGAGTCCGTTGAACCATAATTCTTCTCCTTCAATGCCTTCCAAATTATATTTTTTTACACAGGTGAATTATTGTCGTCCAATTTTTCAACGAGTGGCCTTTTATGTTTTTTAGATGAAAATGAAATGAACTAAATGTTTTGTAGAATTTCGGCCGTTTTAGTCTGCCAAGGAATGGCCGCAGGAAGCCAAGATGGCCACAGGGAGCCAGGTAAGCTGCGACAAAAGAGAGGAAACCTGCCACAACAACAACAGTTCCAGTGTTGGCAAGGACTTCTCCTTCCCCTCCTGTCGCAGCCTTAACACCAGTGGCAAGAAGATTAAGAAAAATTATGATGATGTTTTGTGGGTATGAAAATTATGTATTAATGATTATGCTGTAGTAGAAATGTTGGTAATGTTGTTTTGAATCACAAAAAACATTTTTACTCACAGAAGCCCATACTGACTTGTCTATAGTGATGGTCAGTGATTATCGAAAATCAAACTCACAATTATCTGATAAAAGTCTTACTTTCAGAGTAACAAAGATTCAGACAAAAACCATTTATTATCGACTTAAATGCTAATTCATGTCCAGTTTATTAAATTTTTAATGATGAGTTTGATTTAGAATAAATGAATTTCAATATGTAATGTTTATGAAGAAAATGATTTTAAAATCTAATTCTGGCCTCCTTCTTACCACATCTTTGGTTAGCAGCTGCCATCTTGGCAGCCGCTTTAACCGTTTAATGATTTTGTTAAATAGTTTGTCTTCTGATCCAATAATTTAGTTTTTTTAACCTTCAAATAATAATAATTATTATAATTTATAACTTATCTTGTTTTTTGGTTTTAAATTTATCTTGCTCTCGGAATTAAAATCTTCAACCAATAACTGTCTAACGGACTACAATAAAAACTTATTTTAAAAGGAAGAAGTGCCAAGGCCTCAAATTGAGCACTAATGCACAGTTTGCAAGCACCCACTGGCTACCTAATTCACAAGGCAGATGAGCTCTGCAGATGAAGGACAGACTCACAACGAATCTTCTACATATGATTATGGCCACAGGGAATCAAGTTCATTTTTTAATTTTTATCTTTACTGCTTAAAAAAAGAAAGAAAAAAATGTGTTGTTTCGTTTGTAGGGTTAATGTACCATTTTCTCTCTGTGGCATTTTCTCATTGTGGCGATTTCAACGTATACCAGATACACAAATTGTAAAAACTCTCTGAGACATCTAACATATTGTTAAGAAAATTTAAAAAAAACATATATATGAATTCATTATTAGTTAGGAAGCACGTGCCGATTATTATCACCATTGAGGATGGTTAATAAATAATCTGGAACTTTTATCTTGGGGTCGATTCCGATCCCATCCATTCTCAGACGATCTCAAAATGTGTCGTCATTCTAAGGTTAAAAACACAGTGAGCGATTGAATAATGTGTATGGTTTGAATTGGCCCGTGTTGTTGTTTGAGGATTAAATCGCACATAAACTGCTCTCATCAATGAATCTTTGCAATATTAAACAAGTTTATAAAAAATCAAAAAAATAAAATATTTTAAAAAATTTGATTATGCCCATTTTCTCAGTGGAGTCTTACTTAATTGATTCAAAAGTGGAACTATTAAAATATTTGAAATCTTTACCTACGTGACCCTCAGTTTAAGGTATTCTTTGCAAGGAGGTGAAACTGAAGGATGTTTTTATTTAGTTGTGGATTTCTTTTAAACATTGGTTCAGTTAAGTGTGAAAATAATTTTGAATGAAGTGCCGAGAAAGTGTTTAATTGGATGAGTATTTGAAGACTGAAAGGGTGCCGCGTGGAGGATTATGGGCTGAATAGGTGTACAGATGGTGGCTTCAGAGTTATCGGTAGCATGCAGAGTGATTGAAAATTAATTTAGAAAAGATGGTTGAATGGATGCAGTGAGTGGTTGTGGTTTGATTGGTTACAAAAGAGAAAGTTCCTCGGGTGCGTAAAGGGTGGTTCAGGGTTTAATTGGGTGCAGGGAGAAAGATTGAGGATTGATTGAGTGTAGACAATGTAGTGAATGAAATTCGGTGTAGTTTCGGTCCCAAAATTGGCAATTTTTTTAGTTTTGGCCATGTTTTGGTTTCTGCCGAATTTAAATTTACAGTTTCGGTTATTTTTAGGTTTTGGCCAAATAAAAATATAAGTTTCGGTCAGTCTCTGGAACAAGGTCGTTGATAGGTAGTTGATTGAGTGAACAGAAAATGAATGAAGGTTCTTTTGCGTGCAAAAAACAACAGTTTAATTGGATACAAGGAGGGTAGTTGAAGGTTGGTTAGATCCATTGAGGGTAGTTGCAGATTGATTTGATACTGGAAGGGCAGTTAGGGTTTAGTGGGTGCAAAGCGGCTGTTTGAGGGCTGATTGAATGAAGGTAAGAAGGTTAATTGAGTGAAAATAGAGTGGTTGATCGGGTACAAGGAATGTAGTTATGGGTTGATTTGATACAGGGAGGGTAGTTTAGAGTTTATTGAAAACAGAAAGGTTGTTTGAAGACTGATTGGGTGCAAAAGGGCGGTTGATTGAATGCAAGAAAGATGGTTGAAGTTATGTAAGGAGAGTGGTTTAGGTTTAATTAGGTGAAGAAAGGGGAGTGCATTTATTTATCATTTATTCAAATAAAAACCAAAATGTTTTAAATACCTTTAAAAGCAAAGCTGTGCGTACTTTCTGAACAATATAACTATTGTAAATTCATTTTTTCACTCAATCCAACAAAATATGATGTTTGCAATACTGCCAAATAACGAGATTTAAGAAAAGTATACACCCAGTGTTATTTTCGTAACAAAAACGACAATTCTGAATAATCCTTCCACGAAAACGGAAATAAAAACTAAATTTATTTTTAAAACGAAAACGAAAATAAAAACTATAATTATTTCTAATACGAAACTGAAACAAAAACTATAATTATTTTCAAAAAGAAAATTAAATAAATTTCAAAGTATGACATAATATGCAAATGAATAATTTATATAAAAATATATGTTTATGTTATAAACATTATCTTTTGGCTTTATGAAAGTAGCGCCATTTATAAAACGTTATTTTAGTACCGCTTCGCTTTGTCAATTAAATTATCACTTATTTTAATCGTAAATTTGTTATTATATTTCAAATTTGTTATTACTCAATAATTTACGTAATCAATTTACTGTTAATTTTTAAAAATCATTTGTTGTTAATATACAGTTCTCTTTTACTGTTTCATTTTATGATCAATTAATTTTTATAGATATAAAAAAATAGTGTTTAAAAGTGTAAATTAAAATATTTTCAAAACTAAAGTAAAAATAAAAACTTTAATTATTTTCAAAACGAAAACGAAAAGAAAAACTTTAATTATTTTCAAAACGAAAACGAAAATAAAAACTATAATTATTTCCAAAACGAAACTGAAATAAAAACTATAATTATTTTATGAAACGAAAATAACACTGGTAAACATCTGGTTTAAGAATAAGTATAACACAAGAAAAAAAAGTTTATTTTTTGTGTTTTGAATTTTAAAACTGATTTTAGCTATATTTGAGTTGCTGATTTCAAATATGAAATCAATTTCTATCTAGCAGCTCTAGTTTTTCATTTTAATCTTCAGCTTTTACTCCATATTTTGCAATATTTAATAACACTGCGCAATATATGTTTTGTATATTAAGTATAAAAATATTTTTTTAAGTGAAAAAAATAATTTAAATTATTCGATTTTGTTTCTTCAGTTAAATTTAAAATCGTGAAGCACACAAATAGTTAAAACTTTATATCTCAAAAACTCGAGCTGCTAGGAAAAAACTACTGCTATATTTGAATTCAAGGGATCAAATTCATATAAAATCAACAAAACTTTTGTCGTTGTATTGTATCAAATTCACATCAACAGGATGACTCAAACCTGCTTTGCTTCTTTACGCCAATTACGATCCATAAGATGGTTATTGACCAGGGACTCACTGAGAACATTGGCTTCTGCTTTGGTTCTCAGTCGAATTGACTAAGGCAATATAATTTTTACTGGGTTGCCAATGACGCAGCTGCAGAAAATTCAGTCTGTAATCAACACTACAGCTAGGCTCATAGCAGGTGCTAGAAAGTATGATCACATCAGCCCTGTTCTCAAGGAGCGTAACTGGCTTCGTGTTGAAAACAGACTTGAATACAAAAACATTTTGTTAATGTACAAGTGTCTGTCTAATGAGTGCCCAGATTATTTGTCGAGTAGCATTGTCATGAGAGCAAGTCATCCCCAGAGGGAAAGACTCAGGTCTGCTAGGTCAAGAGATGTAGTTCCACAGAGCTACAAACTCAAGTATGCAGGTGCAAGAAGCTTTTTTGTCGCAGCGTCGACTCTTTGGAATAGTCTTCCCAATAGACTCAAATCTCCGAGCTCGACTTACAAATTTACGGCTCATTTTCCATTAATCAATTTCTTGCTTCCCAATTTCATTCTTTTTATTTATTTTATTTTCTTTTTTTACATTTTTTTAATACTAATAGTCAATGATAATTGTAAAATAAATAATAATAATAATATTATTATAATACATATAAATATATATATATATATATACGGCCAATAATAATTTTAAAATAAATCATAATAATAATATAATATAGATAAATACTTTTATCTTAAATTTATTATTATTATTTCAGTTTCAATCTTGAAAAAAATATTTTGCCTATTAATAAAAATATATATATATAAAGAAATGATTATATTGTTTAATTTCAATATTTTACTTTACCTATACTTACCATTTATTCATCTATAATAATTAATCTGTTACAAATTATGTCTGTTTTATTGATTTTGAAAGATGAATTGGTTGAGGATCTAATTGGTTGAGGAGTGAATTGGTTGAAAAGCTGATTGGTTGAAGAGTTGATTGGTTGAGAATTGAATTGGTTGAAGAGTTAATTGGTTGAGGAGTTAATTGGTTGAGGAGTTAATTGGTTGAGGAGTTAATTGGTTGAGAAGCTAATTGGTTGAGGAGTTAATTGGTTGAGAAGCTAATTGGTTGAGGAGTGAATTGGTTGAGAAGCTAATTGGTTGAGGAGTGAATTGGTTGAGAATTGAATTGGTTGAAGAGTTGATTGGTTGAGAAGTGAATTGGTTGAGGAGTGAATTAGTTGAGGAGTTAAATTTGTAGATTTTGGGTGTAATATATTAGAATTTTAGAATCTTAAGTTTAAATAAAAATTAAATTTAATTAATTAGAATGTTTTTAGTGCGAATGTTGGTTGTTTTGAATCTGTCAAGGAATGGCCGCAGCAGACCAAGATGGCCGCAGAGAATCAAGTGAGCTGCGACATAAAGAAGAAAACCTTCCATAACAGCAGCAGTACCAGTGCTGGCAAGGACTTCTCTTTCACCCTCTTTCGCAGCCTCGGCCCCAGTGGCAAGACAGAAAATTGAGAAGAATGATGATTGTGTTTTGTGGTTTTGAGGATGATGTGGTGATGATTGTGCTGTGGTATGAGTGTTGGTACTGTGGTGATGATTGAATTTATTATTAGTGGTGATAGTGATTTTTTGGCGGTGATTGTCATAGGGTGTGGGTGAGGTTGGATTATTGAAGTTGATTTTTTAAATTTTTTATTTATTATTATTTTTACAAATATTTTTTATAAATATTTAAATTGATACATATACATATATTGGTAGTGGTCTAAAAACTGTTTTATTCAACAAATTTATTTAAAAAGCGCTTTTGACGTGTGTATGTTGGGAACGAGACGTAAAACTAAAAATAATTAAGTTATTCTTTGTCTTAGATTCTCTTTTTCTAAAATTAATAATATTGCTGATATATTTGTAAATGACAACTTTTAATAGTCTCATTTTGCATGCTTAGTCCAATAATAGCCTTATTTCTATATTTGGAATCGTTCCAAGAATCCCACAGCAAAGCAAAGCTGGAGCCGAAGACATAGAGTCAAAAATGTTTGCTGGAAGCGGAAAAATCTGGCAGCGCAGTCTCTCAAATAATTTTCTAAAAACAGATTTTTTTTCGAGACCAAAAGCTTTGAAATTCTAAAATTGATTCATTTTTTATCTTCCCCAAATTTGAGATTTTTTTATTTTTACAAACGTCACAACCAGGCTTTGGAGTCGAATTATTTTTTTTTATGATTTGACTTGGGGAGAAACTGACTTCCGGAAACAGAAACGACTTGACTTGACAATAAATCAACCGATTTGATTTAATTATAATTTTAACACACTTTTTTTAGCTTGGGTTGTAACTAACTATCTGTTTATGTAATGGATTTTACAAATGTTTTTTTCTAAATGCAAGACATAATAATTTCACAATTTATTAAAAATAAAAAGGTAACAAAAAATAATACATTTGTACAGTTATATTGACAGTTAATTGAGCGTAATACAGTCGTTCCATGACAATAAAAAAAGCACTGTGCAGTATGATGGGTCGACATCAAGTGCTTTTTGAATCCGCAGTGGCATCAAACAAGGCTGTATTCTCGCTCCCACTCTCTTCGGCATCTTCTTCGCTGTTATGCTGAAACGTGCCTTTGGAGCATCAACAGAAGGTGCATATTTTTCCTCCCACTTAGACGGCAGTCTTTTCAACCTGGCTCGTCTGAAGGCAAAAAGCAAAACACGAATAGTGACGATCAGAGACATGCTGTTCGCAGATCATGTTGCACTGGTCACCCACACTGAAGCAGAACTGCAAAGACTGCTCGACAGGTTTTCCAAGGCATGCGATAGTTTAGCTTAACAATCAGCCTCAAGAAAACACAGGTGATGGCACAGCACGCTGAACGACCTCACACCACTATTAAAAACTATACCCTGGAAGTCGTCAGCTAGTTTACCTACCTTGGTTCGACAATCACTGATGACTTCTCACTAGTTGCAGAACTGAACCAGAGGATCGGCAAAGCTTCGACAACCGTTGCCAGGCTGTCACCAAGAGTTTGGAGCAACAAGATGCTGACAATAAAGACAAAGGCAGCTGTGTACAAGGCATGTGTTCAGAGCACTTTTCTTTACGCCAGTGAATCCTGGACACTATACGCATACCAAGAAAAAAGTTGAGTACTTTCAACGTCTCATGAAGAGACTGCGTCACAAACAACGAGGTGTTGGCGAAGTCAGCCATCTCTAGCATGACCACTCTTCTCCGTCAAAGACGTCTCCAATGGCTGGGACATGTACGTCGGATGGATGATGGCCGACTTCCCAAAGACGTGTTATTCGGAGAGCTTGCCTCAGGTTGGAGAGTAACTGGCAGACCATACTTTCGCTACAAGGACGTCTGCAAGCGCGATCTCAAGTCTACAACGTCAGCACCTGTGAATCGCTTGCTGAAGATAAAAGCAGTTGGAGACAAGCTGTGCGCATGGACAAATAACGGGAGAAGCAGGGATTTGTCAGCTTGTCAGTGAAAAGCGCTCCCACAAAAAAGAAAACAGCAGCGATCTGCGACCAGCAGCCACCAACAACCAGCAACGACCAACAGCCAGCAGTGAAAAGTTCTTTCCGGCGCAAAAGTCTATTATCTACCTAGACTGAAGGACGCCAACAACTAATTGTTTTTAATAGCATTATCAATAATTGTTGAATCAATGGTTGATGTTTGGTGATGGAAGGCTCAGAAATGTTGCAAACAAACGAATGATTTATTCGATTTCCCAGTTTTCTCATCGAAGTTTCGGAACTTACTATCAACAATTCATCTAAATTTATTTTATCACTTTTTAAAACTAGAGCTGTTCGACGATTCAAAATTTCAATCGACGTTAACGTTTGATTAAAAATTTTAATCATGCGTTAATCATATTTTAACGCAATTTTTTTGATATATTTGACATTAGTATATATTTTTTTTAATTTCATAATAATGTGATAGAAATTTTATCAGAATTTATTTATTAAAAAATCCACATTTGAAAAAATAAAAACAAAACCATAAATGATAAAAAATGCAATTGTCACACGTCCTTTTTGAGCGAGTTACTCAACCAAACAAGTGTTTCTACATTAGTTGAATCTAAAGAGACTCTTTTCTTGCTAACTATGTGTCTTGACAAGCTGATTAGACGTTTACATGGAACTGTACTTACAGGAGATGATAAGTACTTTCTTGCCAGTTTTGCAAGAGCCGGACATGCTCCTTCGTGTGTAGCCACCAAACAAGAGGACAACTCTCAAAGTCTGCTTCAGATTCTGTTCTATAACGTTGAATTACTTAATTTGTCATCATTTAGGTATTTTCATTTTCAGAATCTGAAGCTAGTTTGGTGAAGGCTGTATGGTTTTCTTTTCCTCTATTAGTTTCTCCAACTCTTTCTACGTTGCTTCTATTTATTACCTTTTGAGGACCTTTTAAGTTTTAAATTGGGGGTCTAATGATGTGGCAATTCTCAACCATTGGATATTTTTATTACTCTTTCTCTGCTCCAGTTCGAAAAGACATTTTTATTTGAAAACAAATGAAATAAGCTGTATCATCTTCTGATGCGCATATTTCTCGTGTAAAATGACAAATTGAAAGTAAAACTATTGAAATTGTTACGTATTTTTCAACGTCTAGAAGTTCTGTTACAAATCTAGAAGAAATGAGAAGTTTTTTGATGAAATGCACATTTTCCCATTCTTTTTTTGAAAGTAAAGCAATAGAGTGTTTGTGTTCACTTGCTAACAATGTAGCCAACACTGCCAAAAAAAGTTTAATTTTGATAAATTTTTTAATGCGTTTGTTTTGTTAAAATCGTTAAAATATTTAAAGACGTTTAAACTTTTAACAGGCGTTAATTGTTTACCGCGTTAATCGAAAGTTAACTTAGATTAAAGCACAGCTCTATATAAAATCCTTTTATTCAATTGTTTGGCCATTTTTATCGAGATTGTTAATGAAATAATTCAATATAACTTAAAACTAACAAATAATTATAATAATTTAACACGAACACCTAATTTTCAACCTAGTTATGAAACGTTAATGTTTAATAAATTATTATTATCTTTAATAAATCAACGATTTAATGTGTAAAATTAGCGCGCCTATTTCGAGCTTTGTTTTTACTTTGTTTAACATTTTATAACTCAAACATTAATTATTTATGACCTTAAAAAATCAATTATTTATAAAAGATTTAAAACTTTTTTTCAATATTTGAATTCACACAAGTTTTAAATTTTTAAGTCGACTTTTATTTTAATAATAATAATAATTGTCATTTTTGAATAGCGCCCGAGCACGCAACTGAAGCGCTCTCACTACGTCGTAATGCAATAAAAAAATAAAAGTAATTATAATAGTAATGTTATAAAAAAGAAAGCAAAGAGTAGCATGGAGTAATTATTATGAGTGATAAGCTAAGTTAAAGTAATGAGTTTTCAGTTTGGCTTTGAAAGTCGAAAATTGGTTGATGCTTCGAAGTGCCTTCGCCAATAAAACTCGTCGGTTACGCTAACTAAATTCAACTTGAGCCGACTCGATTCGGGGTCGACTTATTCAAGTCACAACAGCAACAGCCTTTGACCAAATGATATAATGTAGCACACGTTTACAAGAAATCTTTAATGAATCCTTTTCGTTTTGTTTTATATTTCGTTTCCAACAAAAACATGGTTTTAAATTAATTACAAATGTAAATACATTTTTATTTTCACGAATTTAATAGAAACTATTGAAGATTTTGCCAACTAAATTTAAAAGATAGAAAATGAATGCATCAATTATCAAAAATCTAAATGTTACACATCTAGTTGGAACCAGTTACTAAAGAAAAAAATCTTGTTTACATTGGGTGAGTCGGAAGAGGCTCTTATCTTGCTGACTATGTACCTTGACAAGCTAAATACACGTTCACATGGAACTTTACATGCCGGAGACGACAAAAACAAGAGTCGCAAGAGCCGGATATGCTTCTTCATGTTGTTGCGAACATTGTCTAAGACTACTTCAGATTCTGCTTGATATCACTGAATGATTGATTTAGTAATAATTTTTTGTATCTTCTGAATCTGAATCTGAAACTACATATGTTCACAGCTGCTTCCTTGGTAGAGTTTTACAGTTTCGGATTTTTTTCCTCTATTGGTTTTTTTAGCTCTTGCCAATTCTGTTTCCTTTTTTAATGACATTTAACACTTTTCCAACCAGTGTAGACAGATTTTTTAGTTGCGTAACTGGCTCAAATAAGAAGTGGAAAATTTAAAATTTTTGTCAAAATTGCAATCATTTTTTATCATTTAAATGTAGAAACGTTTTGGAAATGAAGTTTTCATAGAAATTCACTAGAGTCTTTTATATTTTGTTAAAATGGAAAATGCAATTTTACAAAATAAAATTTGTACTAATGCCAAATTAGATAATGCGCATCTTAATAAAAAAAGTGTGTTTTTTTCTAAAAAAGTATTATCGTTTTACAGCTCTAGCTTCAAATAATTAGAATTTATAGATACCGCAATAAAGAAATAGTAACCATTTTAAAATACTTTATAAATACAAGTGCGCCTAATACGTGGTTTTTTACGGCATTATTTATTCCTCAAGAAAAGAACTTCTCATGCAAAGCTTCAAGCGTTCAAGCGTGTTCTATTTGTAACAATGTTTCTACATCGAAAATAATTTCAAACAATTATTACTATAAACTGAAATTTTATCTAAATTTAAATTATTTTTTTTTTGTACTTTAAATAAAATTCTCATAAATGTTTGCGGTTGCCCAAATCAAGACAGCTTAAGCATGTTTAAAAGCCTCTTTCTATAAGCTTCAGTGTTCTCAAGTGTGCTCATTGGAGTTGAGGGCTGGTAGAGGACGTCAGTCGAGACACTCACATAGCCAGGAAGGAGGCTGATGGAAGCGTTAGAGAACTTGACATCTTTAACGTTGGGAAGTGGAAAGCCTTTTTCAAGATTTTTGTTGATGGATGGAAGAGTTCTGATGATCGTTTGTTCTAGGCTTACTTTGAGGAATGAAGAAGACAATTTTCCAATGTTGGTGATTTTGACTGTTGCTTTTGGGACGACCTGCGTCACTTGGAGAACTAGTTTTTCATCAACAATCGAGACAGTGGCCGATGCGGTGAGGTACACATCTAATGTAAGTGCATCGTACATGGAGCCGTTGGGCATCTGGGCGGATAGCACCGTTTGAACTCGTGCGTTGATGCTGAAAAAGTCAAGTTTGATGTCGACCCTCGGAGCAGAAGAAGGCGTTACTTTGACTATTGGTTCAGCACCCGAAAATTGTGGGTACAGCAGAAAAAGAAGGATCTGTAGAAAACATTGAAAGTTTGAAAGTTATTGAAAATATCAACTATAACTTTAATTCGGATAGAAATTGCATGTAAAATCATTAAAAAGCTGCATACCTTAATGGAAGGAACTTTGAATTCCTGATAGAGTAGGTTCTCATTAAAGGCCGCTCTAGCAGCGCTGTTGAAAGCTTCTTCTGCCACAGAAAAGCCCACCATGGCGTTTGGTGGAGTGCCAATCAGAGGAATCTGCTTTGTGAAACAAGATCCAAATTTGTTCGAACAATGTTTTCTCAATTTTTAAAATTAACTTTAAATAAGCTAATGAATTTTTGGAAGTTTGAAAATTGTTTTCCAAAAAACCCAATCTATATAAAATAGTGAGAAAGTTTATTTTTTAAAGGTTATACGAATGAAAATACTTGAGGCGATTCTAAGTCTCCGAGAAACAATCCTTTGTGGCTGGTTTCGAGATAGGTGTCAGTGAAGATAGGTGAACCAGTGAGGAAGTAATCGAGTACAAGCCCATTGGTGAGCTTTGTATGAAGATTCAGCGAGGCTAGCAGCTGGTTTCCTTTTTCGTTGACCGCCTTCGTCACAGCCTTGCTGATACTCTTTTCAACCGTTGACTTTACCTTTTCCTTGAGGGCTCTTCAAAATTGTAATTTCTTTATTTGGTTATTTAATTTAAACTGAACTTTTATAAACATATGAATTATATTCGAATCGCATTCACAAGTTCTTTTTTTAACCTTAAAATAAGATTGTAAAAACCGCTCGCTCCACCCTTGAGTTTAACATTGAAACCATCTAAATGAACACTACACGAGTGGCCGTTAAGGCTTGGTCTGCCTGCGGAATCAGCGACGATGTTAACGGAAAGCTCGATGGTGATGCGGTCTACAGAGATGGTCAAACTGCCGTGGTCTTTGATGAACCCCTTCTTGTATCTCCAATTGGCACTCACCGTCAACCCTCTATTCAACAGCTTCAAGCGAATGCCCTCAACAGGAACCATTGAGATTTGGGATTCAGGCGTGCGGAAACTTTTGATCTTGAAAGATTTAATTTCAATTTTTTAGTTTTTAGATTTGAATATAATTTATCCAAAGAATGTTGCTCCATTATAAACACCATGAAATGTCTATGCAGGAATGGAAGCACCTTTACGTTCGTTATTGAATATTCGACGACTTTTTTTCCAGATATTTCACCAATTTTAATTTTTTGGACGTCTCGGGCAATTATTTCGGCAGCAATATTCGCTGCATAGTTGAGACCTTTTTCGGAAAGTCGAACCTTCACAGCCGGGTTGAGGGCCCCTGAAGAATTAATAAATAATCAATAAAAAAAATAGTTTGGGAAATATAGAATACTATTAAAATAGGTAATTTTTAAATATTTTAAAAATAATTAATTTTCAAATAATAATAATTTTTAGAAAAAATAATAATAGTTATTATTAATTTTAAAAAGAACCAAGATCAAGATTAAGAAACCTTCATTCTTGTTCAAGGTTTTCCTCAAAGGATTCACAAAGTCTGTTTTGGATGTAATTATATGGCTATTTTTGTTCCTAACCCCAACATCATAGGCATTCCCACCGGTGATCTAAAAATTATTAAATTATCAAAAACTTCGATGATAACCTTGAGAACTTGCCGAGTGGATGAAGGCTAACAAAACTAACACCAAAACCAGCTTCATTTTAAACTTTCGTGAAGTTTGAAGCTCCGTGTATTTTTATACAATAATTTCTAGGAGTGCAGCCTTTGAGTGCCTTTTTCAGATTAATTTAGCTGATTATAACTTAAGTTCACCTAGGTAGATGATGACACTGGATTTTACCACGATTTGTCTCAGTGGAATGACTAAGCGGAAGGTTCAAATCAGATCTAATTTGTTTCAACCAAATATTTGACAAATTATGCTTTCTTACAAAAGTCTTATCCAAGAACAAAGCAGAGATCTTAAGAAAATCTGATTAGCGATTTTTAAATAACAATAAATTTCCTTTTCTAATTTGTTGTCTTGAACGTTCAAAGTGCTCAGCCTTATTTAGCTTAACAGTGATACTCCAGTTTTAAAAAGTATTCAAGTTTGAGATTTTTTATTTATTTTTCTTCATTTTAATTCAGTTTCAGTTTCTATATAGTGTCGGTTTATTTTTATTTTCAGCTTTTATAAAGTTTTTTTTCTCACATTTGTTTAGTTTTTTTAAACACGAGCCAAGATTTGTTAAGATATTTTAATATAAAATATTATATATTTACAAAGTAATAATATAAACAATATTTAAAGCCTTAATTTTAATTTATTTGAAGATCTATCATTCCTATTCTATATCGTTTTAGTTTTTAAAAAAACAATAATTTCTAATTCAGTTTCAATAAAACTATATGCAATCATTTCAGTTTTGGTTTTAGTTTCAGTTACTAGAATACCATTTCTTATGAAAAAATTCACCAAATAACAAGAAAAGTAGAATTAAAAGCTACAATCACTCAAATTTTTAAGGTAAATTCATCACGAATTGATTTCAAGGATGTATGAAAATGAGAATGTATCTTTTCAAATATGCATTTAATTCGATTTTAGTTGTTTCCAGTTATGAGCAAAACAAATCGCGATTGGGATTTGAATCACGATGTTGACACATTTGCGATTTGATTAAGCTTAAACGGGATTCGATTTGAGCTATAGTGATTCAATTCAATTAGATTTTCTGTGATTCGAATCGATAAGCAAATCTGCAACTTAAAACTCAAGTGTCGGCTAGCAGTACTTCTATAAAAAACATTTCCACCTTTTGCTTATCTTTATTAGTTTTACGATTATATGTAATTATAGACAAGAATTTAAAATTCCATATTCACATACAAAAACAAGTAAATAAAGCTAACCAATTATTAGGGCTAATAAGAAGAACGTTTAAATTTATTGATACAAAAACATTTAGATTATTATTCAAAGGTATAGTTAGGCCCCATCTAGAATACCTTAGCAGTGTATGGAGTCCTTCATTGAAAAAGCAAATTGATTGCATAGAAAAGGTACAAAGAAGGGCTACAAAAATGCTACCTTATCTAAAAGACATGACTTACAACGATAGACTTGAAGTAATTAAGTTACCAACATTAAAATACCGAAGACTTCGAGGGGACATGATCGAAACCTATAAAATACTTAATAATAAATATGATAGTAAAATAACGGAAGATATTTTCACACTTAATACAAGGCAATCAAGAGGAAATTCACTACAATTATCCAAAAAACAGTGCCAAAAGAATACAATAAATTTTTTTTATACACATAGAGTGGTAACAGTTTGGAATAGCTTGCCTGATGAGATCGTAAAAGCTGAAAATACAGATAAATTTAAAATAAAATTAGATAAATACTGGGAAAACCATCCCATGATGTACAACTATAAGTGCGACTATGACATAATAGTAAAAAATAATTTAAATACATAAACATAAATATATATATTTTTTATAACCATTATAGAGGTCAAAAGATCTGCGTGGTTTTAACTCCCTAAACTAAACTAAACTATATGTTCTTTGCTTCTGGCATTCATTTTATTTTCAAACGATTTGTGAAAAAAAATTATTTATTTTATTTCTATGTGAACGACTCTTAGTTGAAATTTAATTAGGTCCAAAAGAATACATTTTAATCTTTGTTTTTATTTCAATATTTCTTAGTACTTTTACAAAAATTGTATTGAAAAAGTTAATGTTACTTTATATAATTAAAAATGTTCAAAATAGATTATTATGAAGAGATTTAAAAATTCAATTTGAGATTTAAACATTTTGAGAATTGAGTTGATTTGAAACATGATATTCGATTTGAGATTTGTATCTGAGATCAAATAATTTAAAAGGTCATTTGAGATCTGTAGGTGAAAATTATATTTAAGATTTGCCTATCACTGGTTGTTTCCAGCCATGGTCTCAAAACAACCGAATAAAAATTCATTTGACATATTGAAAAAGCTTAATTTGACTGCTAGCACTTGCTGTTTGTTTTTCTGTGAAGCGTTTGTCACTGGCAAGCTGGCGAATCTTTATTTTTTCCACATCTGATCCTACACGCAAAACTTGTTTCTAGGTGCTTCTATCCTAATGTTCCCAAGTGCTGGCGTTGATCTCTGTAGACTTGAGATCGCGCTTGCAGACGTCCTTGTAGCGAAGGTATGGCCTGCCAGTTGCTCTCCAATCTGAGGCAAGCTCTCTGAATAACACGTCTTTGGGAAGTCGGCCATCATCCATCCGACGTTCATGTCCCAACTATCGGAGACGTTTTTGGCGGAAAAGAAGGGTCATGCTAGAGATGGCTGCCTAGAACTTCGTTGTTTGTGATGCAGTTTCTTCATGAGATTCCAAAAAGTACATGTAAAAAGCGCTCAATTTTTTTTGGAAGAATTGTAAAGTGTCCCAGATTCACTTGCATTGTAGAAAGTTCTCAGAACATAAACCTTATACACAGCTACCATGGTTTTTATTGCCAGCATCTTGTTATTCCAAACTTTTGGTGATAGTCTGGCAAAAGTTGTCAAAGCCTTTCCAATCCTCTGGTTCAGTTCTGAAACTAGTGAGCGGTCATTAGTAATTGTCGAACCAAGGTAGGCAAACTGGCTGACGACTTCCAGAGCATAGTTGTTGACAGTGATGTGAGGTCGTTCTGCGTGCTGTGCCATCACCTGTGTGTTCTTGAGGCTGATTGTTAAGCTAAACTATCGCATGCCTTAGAAAACCTGTCGAGCAGTCTTTGCAGTTCTGCTTCAGTGTGGGTGACCAGTGCAACATGATCTGCAAACAGCATGTCTCTGATCGTCACTATTCGTGTTTTGCTTTTTGCCTTCAGACGAGCCAGGTTGTAAAGACTTGCGTCTGATCGGGAGTGAAGATATACGCCTTCTGTTGATGCTCCAAAGGCACGTTTCAGCATAACAGCGAAGAAGATGTCGAAGAGAGTGGGAGCGAGAATACAGCCTTGTTTGATGCCACTGCGGATTTAAAAAGCACTTGATGTCGACCCATCATACTGCACAGTGCTTTTCATATTGTCATGGAACGAATTTATCACGCTCAGAAGCTTTGGTGGGCAGCCGACCGTAACGCTGGCTGAGAGACTAAATAGGTAATAGCACTTGTCTAAGGTGCTTCCCTGGCCTATTGGTGGAGCGGGAATGTCTTACTTTCCTGTTCAAGTGAGGCACCTGCCCACTGCTTCTGGGTTGGCCGTTGACACTATAATGTGTTCATCGGCCTTTTGTCTGTTTTTGTTTTTTGTGCTGCTGGGTAACCCAGATACCCTCCACACCAAAAAGTCCGATTCATCGTGACAAGATGGTGGAGGAATCGATTCAGTTGCCTTACTAGCATACGTGTAGTAGTAGAGGGTTCCCAACAGAACCCGACCGGATAAACACATAATTAAAACCTAATGATCGTGTTATTATCATTTGAATACATTTTTTATTTGTAGAAAATGAATTGTCAATAAAAAGTTAAGACATGATTTAATGAACGAACTTGCTAAAAAGAAGAGAAGGCAAAAAAGCTTCTGTCTGAACCGATTCATTTTAAAAGATTTCTTTCCTATAAAAAATATTCAGTAATTAAAAACAGAGACTTATGGAATAAATAAAAAATAAACTTTTGAATAAAAACAATAAAAAAGATAGTATTACCATATGGACTGGAATCTTCAAAGAATGAAATGCTTGTAAATAGTTACTCTTATAGATGTTGAAAAAAAATGTTTTATGTCTTTTTTCTTAGTTTTTATTCCTACTCTAGAACAAGCTTTTGTAACGATTACTAGCTTTTTTATTTTTATTATTAGATCCATAATGGCAAACAATGAGAGTAATTTTTTTAAAGCTTGATGTAAGAGCTATTGTGGAAAGCAGCCATAATCTTAATGCACTGTAAACAAACGTGTTAATATTAGGAGTGCAAACATTATGAATTTTAAAAATCACTTCAGATCTCAGAGGTAACCAATGTAGTAAGAGAAGATTAAAATAAATGTGAAAAAATTTAGGAGCACAAGCAACAAGACGAGCAGCACAATTAAAGACTTTTTTTAGAAGAGCTAAAGTAGTATCAGGGAGGCCATAGTAGAGAGCAGTGTTATTTTCGTTCCATAAAATAATTATAGTTTTTATTTCAGTTTGGATTTGGAATTAATTATAGTTTTTATTTTCGTTTTCGTTTTGAAAATAATTAAAGTTTTTATTTTCATTTTCGTTTTGAAAATAATTAAAGTTTTTATTTTCGTTTCAGTTTTGAAAATAATTATAGTTTTTATTTTTATTTTAGTTTTGAAAATATATTAATTTGAAACTTTAAACACTATTTATTTATATCTAAAAAAATTAATAGATCATAAAATGAAACAGTAAAATAGAACAGTATATTAACAACAAATTGGCAAGCGGGTTGGCTTAGATGGTAAGTCGTTAGACCTGCAACTTAAAGGTCACCAGTTCAAATTCCTGTACAGCCAACCGTGAGCTATCATATACCTAGTGTATATGATGCGGTGTTTCACGACTTATGTCGTGTGAGTGGCGCTTCAGTTGCGTGCCCGGGCGCTATACAAAACTGACATTTACATATTTTTTTACAAATGAGTTTAAAAAATTAACAGTCAAATAAAAATGTATTCAGTCTCAAGAAATTTTTCATTTGTAGGTTTTTCGGTAATCTATTTCTTTTCCCACTTGTTAAAGAAGCACATAAAGAAAAAATTCTCTCAACGTATGCCTGGGAGGCTGGAGCTGCCAAAAGATCTTGTGCAATTGGACCTAGAATAGAGTAGAAAGTTATGTTGTCATTCCAGAATTTTAACCTATTTGGTTCACAAGTATTTTTGATTTTTGAAGAATTTATTTTCATCTCCGAAATATATTTTTCTATTTCCACAATTATACTTGATTTGCAATCTTTGCCAGAATGGAGCTTCAGCTGATGATCTCTGGCGAGAATTTGAAGCATCCATGGAAGAGAACACCAATCAGTACATCCCGCACAAGACATGTAAGGATAGTGTCAACCTACCCTGGGTCACACAACCTATACAGAGAATGATCAGACGAAGAAAAAGATTGCACAATAAAAAGAAAGTCTTACAGAGCAGTGATCAAAGACATCATAATACCGAGGAGGAACTAAGAGACCTCAAGAGAACTATCCAACGTGAGACAAGAAGAGCATATTGGAGCTACGTAGACAACATGATCACCCCAGCCCCCAATAGTAATGAATACACTGGAATGAAACGCTTCTGGACATTCGTAAAGCACCAGAGAAAAGACGTAAATAGAGTAGCCCCATTAAGCCATAACGGCCAACATGCCACAGATCCCAAAATAAAAGCGGACATACTGAACATACAGTTCTATCTGTATTTTCCAGAGAAACCCCACTACCCGACAAATTATTGGCCAACATCACATCCTACCCCCAAATGGCTGACATAGAGTTCTCAGTACCAGGAGTGGAAAAACTATTGAAAAATCTGCAAAAACACAAGGCACCTGGCCCGGACAAAATAAGCCCCAAACACTCAAACATCTACGCCAGTCAATAGCCCCAATCCTTACCACCATATACAGGAAATCGTACAACACGGGGCAGGTCCTTCAAGAATGGTGAAAAGCTAATGTGGTTCCAGTGTTTAAAAAGGGCGCGAAAGACGACCCCAGCAACTACCGTCCAATCTCCCTGACCAGCATAGCATGCAAGATTATGGAACACATAATCACCAGTCAGATAATGAAGCACGGGAACCGAAACGACATTCTGTACCAATACCAACATGGATTCAGAAATGGCCGTTCATGCGAAACACAGCTTATTGAATTCACTGCAGACCTAATTAATGCACTAGAAGACGGCAAACAAACTGACGTCATCATACTCGACTTCAGCAAGGCCTTCGACAAGGTTGGCCACACAAGACTCATCCACAAACTAGAGCACTATGGTATCAACGGCAAAACGAATAGGTGGATCGCTAGCTTCCTGTCCAATCGCAGTCAAAGGGTAGTCCTCGAGGGAAAGTCATCATATGAAGGAACTGTCCTGTCAGGCGTCCCCCAGGGATCGGTCCTCGAGCCAAGTCTCTTCCTATATTACATAAACGATCTACCAACAGGACTCTCTTCTGAGGTGAGACTTTTTGCAGACGACACCATAACATACCTCACCGTCACCAAACCCGAAGATGCTGCTCGCCTCCAGGAGGACCTGAACCTACTCGCACAATGGGAACAGAAATGGATGATGGAATTCCACCCCAAGAAATGCCAAGTCCTGTCAATCACCCGCAAGCAACAACCAGATGTGCATAAATATACCCTACACGGCACCATACTAGAGCATACCAACACTGCGAAATACTTAGGAGTCCCCCTCATGCAAAACCTAAATTGGAACACCCACATTAATAACATAACGTCAAAGGCAAGCAAATCCCTATCCTTCATTCGGAGAAATCTACAGATTAAAAACAAAGAGCTGAAAACAAGAGCTTACCAGGCATTGGTAAGGCAACATCTGGAATATGCCTGCGCAGTTAGGGACCCCCACACCAGAGCCAACATTACGAAAATAGAAATGATACAAAGGACAGCTGCAAGATACGTTACCGGCTGCTGGCGGTACAATGCAAGCGTAAGCGAGATGCTGGACAGCTTGAAATGGACACCACTGGCCGAACGAAGAAAACAACAAAGACTAGTCTTGATGTACAAAATCTACAACAAGCTAGTAGCCGTAAACGAAAGTCACCAGTACGCTAGGCCGATAGCAAAGACAGTGCGTGGCGCCTACCAACATACATACCTAGAGCCTCACCACCACGCTGATTACCTACGTAATGCATTCTTCCCACGCACCATTAAAGAATGGAATGCCCTGCCAGATTCAGTCGTATCGGCCCGCACTCCAGATGCCTTCAAGTCCCTACTGGAGGCCTGTCATTGAAAAACTATTAAAACTGGACATAATAGTCTACATATAGACTGAGTCTAGTATATACGGAAGAAGAAGAAGAACTTGTATCGTCAATACTTAATTTAGAAGATAAAAATTTAAATTTCTTTGAAGGAATTGATGATTCATCTGAAGCTTCTATTTCATTATGTCGTGAACTATTTTCAAAACAATTGTTCTTTGCTTCGCTAAAAGCCTGCCAAATAAAAGATTCAAATTGTTTAATTGCAATAAAAATTTGATGTGATGTATCATTAAATAAGATTTATAATTTAATTGAAAACTTGTTTTTAAAATATATCTAAACTACCTGTGAACAAATGTAAGTTTTAGCAGCATGCAATAAACTAGAATATTGTGGTAACAGAATGAATTCTGCAACAGTTGGATCCACAAATGTAGCAGCTGCTGTTACTGGATTGAATTTCAATGAAGAGGGATTCAAGAAGCACTCAAAATAATGTTGAATTGCACTCAATGAAACAATCAAACTAGAAATTCCTACAAATTTAATTTGTTCTAAATGGCAGTCTAGGTCTAAAACAGACGGTATGACATGTGATAAAGACAATGTATCGGTCTGAATACTGACAGTGTGGGTTGCGAATGGTTTCAAAAAATGTTGAACTTTTACCAATCTGTTCCATTCACTTGCTAATAATGTGTCGATTTTGGCAAAATCCATAACATAATTGACATCATCTTTTAGTTCTAGTAATCTTTCAACCATAAAAAAAGTGCTGTTCCATCTAGTGGGGCAGTCTGTTATTACTGTTTTGGAAGATTTTTCAAGGAGTTTTTCTATGAGTATTGTAGACTTTCTAATTTTGCTGACTATAATTGCTTTTGTAATTATTGGTTCATATACATTATTGGAGTATACTCTTTTAGGGTTGGTGCATAGGCACTGATGAGGTTGACTGGCCCAGAAGTGGTGTGGAGACGGAGTGATAGAAGTCTTTCAGTTCCTTTTTGGCAAGGTACTATCATTCCCAGCAGATGGTTCCGGACTGCAAAACCAACGCCGTATTCTCTGTTGTCTTCAGCACTTTTCCCTTGCCAAAAGAATGTGTAATCTTTTTCTCTAAGACTTCCAAAATCAGCTAGCCGAGTCTCCTGCAGTGTGGCGATGTCGACCTGGAGTCTCACGAGTTCATCGTTGATAACTGCAGTCTTTCGGACATCACTGATCATCTGGAGGTCTTGAGATAGCCCTGGTGTGAGTGTTCTCACATTCCAGGTGCCCAGTTTTAGGGCAGGTGTTTTTGTTTTGTTTTTAATCTTTTTTGCGGGTACATAATAAGTCTGCTTGCCGAGTGATGCAACACTCTGAGCCCAACGCACCCAGTAGGGCAGGCAGACTGTGATGGAACAACACCTATTCGACTGGGGGCTGCCCAGCTTGAGGCGGGCGGTAGTTGTAAATGAGACATGGCGATCTCTCCCACCGTCGGAAGCAACCCCTGGCGCCATATGAAGCATATGACTTATAACCGGTAAACTGCTACTTCCCGTGTTTTTTCAACGAATAATCGAAGCTGGAGTGACCTCTCCAGGGCGCTAGCCTGGGCAAAGTGTGTAGAGGTCTTGTGCTGCCCAAACAACAGGACCCCCCTCTCGGCTTCGTCTACTAGACCCAAGGGGGTGCAAGCACCACGCTTAGAGCCGACTTGGCTGCAGGAGTTGCCGGAAGAACATCATAGATGACGATCCACCGCCTTAGGGACTCCGACTCCTGATTTTTCCTCGGGGTTGACTCCCAAAGCCTTTTCCATGAATGGATAGCCTGCAAGGCAGCAGCGGTTGGTAGTCAGAGTTTTCCTTCTCCTAGATGGGTTGCCTTCCCGGGCTGACGAGCCCCATCTGCCCGAAGCGACTGGTTTTAAGGCGCCAGTGACCCGCCTTCGTCCCTTCTCCTGTCAGTAGAAGCAGTTCCGCCGCGGGCAGGCCAGGAGTTGGACTTAGTTGTCAGAGGCGGTACAGAGACGCACGCCGTAAAGGAGCATTTTATAGGCAGTGGGAGCTTATCCCCACTGCCACCCCTTGGCTATGACAACCTTGGTGTGTGCTAAACATGGCATATCTATCTATCTATCTATCAGAATATTTATATAGCGCCATTTAATAAATCTCAATAGCGCTCTAAACATTAATTTCATGACAGTGAAAACAAATATGTTTTCAGCATATCATTAAACATCTTAGCCGTTAAGCCCGGCTGCCGCAATTGATTTGGCAAGCTGTTCCATACAAGAGGGCCAGACACAGAAAATTGTCTTGTCCCTATTTTTAAACGTGTGGGTGGAACAGCCAAGTAGTTCACCTCATCAGACCGCAATCGATAGGGTTGCAAAGTGTTTGTTTTCAAAGTGCACCTATCCATAAGGTATTTTGGTGCACGTCCATTTAAGCACTTATACATCAACATGCATATCTTAAAAATAATTCGTTTATCAACTTTCAACCAATGGAGTTCCTTAAAAATAGGTGTGACGTGGTCATATTTGTATGCGCCAACTACAACTTTAGCAGCACGGTTCTGAATGGACTGAAGCATACCGATCGATCTCTCAGGTAAACCCCAAAAAAGACTGTTGCAGTAGTCCAACCGAGAGTGAATGAACGCATGTACCAGACCTTGTGTGGTAGCAGTAGTTAATGACCTTCTGATTGACATTAATTTGCGCAGCTGATAAGAACATGTGCCGGTCAAATGCTTAATGTGTTCATTCATTGTAAGTTTTTTATCAAAAATAAAACCCAGATTAGTTGCTTGAGAGGATAGTTCAATATCTTCGCCATCAATAACAACATGGTCCACCTCAATCCTAGAAAGCTGCTGCCAAGTGCCTATCGGTAGTATTTTGGTTTTGCTTTGATTTAACTTCAATCGATTTGCTGACATCCATAAATCGATATTTGATAAGCATTTTACTAACTTGTCAATTGAATTCTGAAATTCAAACGGGGAACAACTGACGATCAACTGTATATCATCAGCATATGAGTGACCCAAAAATCCAGAAGATTCAATAATTTTAAAAACATCTGAAGTATACAAAAGAAAAAGAATCGGACCAAGAACAGAACCCTGTGGTACACCATGTGTGATAATCTGATTTTCAGACAACTCACTTTTATAAGAAACTTGTTGTGAACGATTAAATAAATATGACTCGAACCATGAATAAACAACCCCAGTTATTCCAAAACTGCGACTAAGTCGCTCCAATAGAATACTATGATCAACACAGTCAAACGCTGCACTCATGTCCAAAAATGCCAATATTGATGTCTCATTTTTATCCATAGCTGCATATAAGCTAGAAAGTACTTGTAACAAAGCAGTCTCAGTGGAATGAAACTGCCTGTACCTTGATTGGTACACAGGCAATAGACTATTGAAGGTCAAATACTCCAACAGTTCCTTAGCTACAATGCGTTCAATTAACTTTGAAATAAAAGAAAGATTTGAAACCGGTCTATAATTATTTATACTATTTATGTCTGAGCCATCTTTTTTCAATAGTGGAACAACTAGCGCATGTTTACATAAATTAGGAAATTTACCCAAATTTAGACTAAGATTAATAAAACTTGTTAAAAATTTTGAAAACAAGTTAATATATTTTTTGAAAACAAATGTTGGTAAACAATCCAATGAACATGTTTTATTTGGCGAATCTAAAACAACTTTTATTACATAGTCTTCACTTAAGATAGAAAAACTTGACAATTTATAATTCTCCGGAATCTCAGAATCAGAAAACATCAAATTGTCATTTACATCACAATTTTCTGTGTCTTGTCTTACTCTTTCTACCTTATTGCTAAAGAAATGTAAAAACGTGTTTGCAGAAAAATATGTCGATAAGAAACCCATTTTTCTAATTCTATTTCATCACAAATTGTTTCACTTTCTTCTTCATCACTATCTGAGTTTTCATTTTCTGAATAATCGTTGATCGATTCACAAGATGGCCCGTAGCCATATAGTGACACCTCGACAGAAACCATCCTAAAGAACTTCATGGCCGGATGTTCTCGAATTTTGGTGTTCCCGAGACCATCACAACAGATAGAGGCATCCAGTTTTCATCTCGTCTCTTATACCAAATAAGCAAGTTGCTGGGTATACATCATGTGAGAACAACTGCATACCATCTTGCAGCCAACGGTATGGTCGAGCGTTTCCATCGGCAACTCAAGTCCTCCCTTCAGCTGGCGGATGGATGGAGTCCTTGTCTGTTTTGAGAATTAATAGATTTAAATAAATACATATGTAAATAAATATATAAATAAATAGTTAAGTATATAACTTGCTAAAGTCTTTTAAAATAATATTAATGTAAGTACATCTTTGGATTCTTATCTAAGTTTGTTTTTAAAACGCGAGAGATGACCGGCGTTCGAAAAATCTCAAAAAATAATCTTCCAGACCTTTTGAACATTAAGTTACAACAACTTTTTATTATTTTTTGAAATGGAAAAACTTTCGGTGATGTTTAAAATCAAGAAGAAATATATCATCATGGCAGTTTTTGTGAACGTTTGCTTCTTCTTGCACATAATTTACATCAACAGCAATGGCGAGCAGAGCTTGGAAGTTTCAAGGCACGCAAACAATTCGAGGCATTTTAACGGCAGGAACATCATGCAAGGATTGCAACGTCATCGGCAAGTTGTGCAAGAAAAGAAGAGAAAATCAACTACGCCATCTTTGTTTGTCACAGAGCTTCTTTCTGGTTCTCTTGTTGTTTTAGACGAGGAGGAAAGAAATTTCGAAGGAAAAGAAAAAGTGAATCAGGTCACTCTTGAGAGTGGAATCATGACTAACAGCCATGAAACTGAAAGTTATGCATATGTTAATAAAGTGAATGCAATGACATTGAAGAAAAAAGAAGAAGTTGAAGCTAAGAGTTTAAATTCCAAAAGTAGAAAAAAACGAAATAAAAACTATGACTCAAAAGAAAAAGTTTATACAAAAGGATCTGAAATGAAGTCTTCAAGTGTCCATGATGAAAAGATGGAGGGTCTCTTTGATGGATTCGCAGCTGAATCCAATTTTGACAAATCTTTCCATTATGACATTCCCATCAAAAATAAGAACAATGATAATAATATTAAGAATATAAATAACAAAATAAATGATAATATACAAAAATTAAAAGATTTTAAAGAAAAACTAAATATAAAGTTGAATGGAAATGAAGATATTGAAGACTATTACCATGAAGATGATTTGGAAAAGAAGGGTAAGATGTGTGTCTGTATGTATGTATGTATGTATTTATGTATGTATTTATGTATGTATGTATGTATATATAGATGTATGTATATATGTATGTATGTATGTTTGTGTGTATGTATGTAGGCCTATATTCCCGACTTATATATCCTTCTACCATCATCCCTCCCACCCACTTCCACCTTCATCCCTCGCACCCATGCAAGGACCAAGGGACCACCGTCTCTCGAGCATCGGCCACAGCAGTCTCACTGACGCACAACTTCTCTTCGGCGACCTGGTAGCGCTGGATGAGGAGGTGGTCTTGAAGGAGAAGTCGAACAACGTCGTGTCCATGTCGTTGTATGGCAGGGATGAGAAGTGAGAGGGTGTTTGTGTGGTTGGGTGAGTGGGTGTGGGTTGGATGGTGGGCTGGTGCTTATCTAAAATTCAATTTTTTCCTGACCACCACATCATCCAGTCCAACGCCATTTTACTACTATCCCACTCCACACCATCTTATCCAACCATTCATCCACCCACACTATTCCACTATCCCACTCTAAACCATCCATCCACCACCATCTTACCCCACAATCTATTCCAAACCATCCCACTCTTCACCATCCACTTCGCCCCACACCATTCACCCACCACCATCTACTCCAAACCACTATTGATTGATTAACCGCCTGATCGATTACTCACCCATCCTACCACCACCACCGCCACTTCCTCCACCACACAGATACCTCTTAGGCGCCCTTCGCAACGCCAAACTCCTTCGTGACAACTTCCCGGGCTGGAAGATGCGAGTGTACCTGCAGTTCGCCGACGGCAACAGCTCCAATGCAGTGCCCTTCGCGGTGATGCAGGCGCTCGAGGACATGGGCGTCGAATTGAACTTCGTCACCGCACAAGATGGCATTGCTCCTATGACGTGGAGGTGGTGGGTGGGTGGGTTAGATGGTCATGATAATGATTACACTACTACTATAATAGTTATCATCACCACCACCAATATCATCATCGCCATCATCATCACCACCATTTTCAACATCATCATCATCATCACCACCGAGGTTCCTGGTGGCAGACGACACGACAGTGGACAACTTCATCGTGAGGGACAGTGACTCGAAGCTCTCGAAGAGGGACTATGCTGCTGTGATGGTGAGGTGGTCGCTGCTGTTGCTGCTGTGATGGTGAGGTGGTCGCTGCTGTTGTTGTTGTGATGGTGAGGTGGTCGCTGCTGTGGTGGTGAGGTGGTCGCTGCTGTTGTTGTTGTGGTGGTGAGGTGGTCGCTGCAGTTGTTGTTGTGGTGGTGAGGTGGTCGCTGCTGTTGTTGCTGTGATGGTGAGGTGGTCGCTGCTGTTGTTGCTGTGATGGTGAGGTGGTCGCTGCTGTTGTTGCTGTGGTGGTGAGGTGGTCGCTGCTGTGATGGTGAGGTGGTTGCTGCTGTTGCTGCTGTGATGGTGAGGTGGTCGCTGCTGTGATGGTGAGGTGGTCGCTGCTGTTGTTGTTGTGATGGTGAGGTGGTCGCTGCTGTTGTTGTTGTGGTGGTGAGGTGGTCGCTGATGTTGTTGTTGTGGTGGTGAGGTGGTCGCTGCTGTTGTTGTTGTTGCTGCTGTTGTTGTTGTTGTTGTTGTGGTGGTGAGGTGGTTGCTGCTGTTGTTGCTGCTGTTGTTGTTGTTGTTGTGGTAAGGTGGTTGCGGCTGTTGTTGTTGTTGTTGTTGTTGTTGTTGTCGCTGTTGTTGTGATGGTGAGGTGGTCGCTGCTGTTGTTGTTGTTGTTGTTGCTGTTGTTGTTGTTGTTGTTGTTGTCGCTGTTGTTGTGATGGTGAGGTGGTCGCTGCTGTTGTTGTTGTTGTTGTTGCTGTTGTTGTTGTTGTTGTTGTTGTGGTGATGGTGAGGTGGTCGCTGCTGTTGTTGTTGTCGTTGTTGCTGTTGTTGTTGTGGTGATGGGGAGGTGGTCGCTGCTGTTGTTGTTGTTGTTGTTGTTGTGGTGATGGTGAGGTGGTTGCTGCTTTTGTTGTTGTTGTTGTTGTTGTTGTTGTTGTTGTTGTTGTGGTGATGGTGAGGTGGTTGCTGCTGTTGTTGCTGTGGTGGTGGTGAGGTGGTTGTTGTTGTTGTTGTTGTGGTGGTGAGGTGGTTGTTGTTGTAGTTGTGGTTCATAACCATCCATAACCCACCACCAACCATCCATAACCCACCACTAACCATCCATAACCCACCACCAACCATCCATAACCCACCACCAACCATCCATAACCCACCACCAACCATCCATAACCCACCACCAACCATCCTTAACCCACCACCAATGCACCACTACCAACCTTCCATAAGGCCTGGTTGAGATCGAACCAGACATTCCACTGCGTCCGGGACCACCCAAGCCACGGTAACTTTGCCATTTCTGGTGGCTTGTGGGGCGCAAGGAGGAGGAGGCTGAAGGAGCTCTTGAAGACGTGAGAGTGGGTTCAGGAGGAAGTGGAGGGCTTATAATGTCTATCCAACATTTCATCCACTAATCTCTGTTATTCACCACCCACCCATTCACCACCCACCCATTCACCACCAACCCATTCACCACCCACCCATTCACCACCAACCCATTCACCACCCATCCCTCCATCTCCATTCCTCCCACCTCCTCCACCTCCTCCCTTTTCTATTCTCCCACCACCTCCCCCTCCATTCCTCCCACCTCTTCCATCACCTGCCCCTCCATTCCTCCCACTTCCTCCACCACCTCCCCCTCCATTCCTCCCACCTCCTCCACCACCTCCCCCTCCATTCCTCCCACCTCCTCCACCACCTCCCCCTCCATTCCTCCCACCTCTTCCACCACCTCCCCTTCCATTCTTCCCACCTTCTCCACCACCTCCCCCTCCATTCCTCCCACCTTCTCCACCACCTCCTCCTCCATTCCTCCCACCTTCTCCAACACTTCCCCCTCCATTTCTCCCACCTCCTCCACCACCTCCCCCTCCATTCCTCCCATCTCCTCCACCACCTCCCCCTCCATTCCTCCCACCTCCTCCACCACCTCCCCCTCCATTCCTCCCACCTCCTCCACCACCTCCCCCTCCATTCTTCCCACCTCCCCCTCCATTTCTCCCACCTCTTCCACCACATCCCCCTCCATTCCTCCCACCTCCTCCAACACCTTCCCCTCCATTCCTCCCACCTCCTCCACCACATCCCCCTCCATTCTTCCCACCTCCTCCTCCATTCCTCCCACCTCCTCCACCACTTCCTCCTCCATTTCTCCCACCTCCTCCACCACCTCTTCCACTACCACCTTCTCCACCACCTCCTCCACCACCTCTCCTTCCATTCCTCCCACCTCTTCCACCTCCCACCTCCTCCACCACCTCCTCCACCACCTCTTCCACCACCTCCCCCTCCATTCCTCCCACCTCCTCCACCACTTCTTCTTCCATTCTTCCCACCTCCTCCACCACTTCCCTCTCCATTCCTCCCACTTCCTCCACCACCTCCCCCTCCATTCTTCCCACTTCCTCCACCACCTCCCCCTTCATTCCTCCCACCTCCTCCACCACCTCAGCGACTGGGTGCACCTGGCGAGGGAGGCTTCCAGTTCGTATGGGGGAGACATGAGTTTTCTCAATGCCAACGTTTGGCCCAGAGTTGCCAGTGGTGAGTTTCATCCATCCATCCTTCCACTCATCCATCCATCCACCCATCCATCCATCTACCTACCCATCCAACCATCCACTCATCCACCCATTCATCCATCCATCCATCCATCCATCCATCCATCCATCCATCCATCCATCCATCCACCCATCCACTCATCCATCCATCCACCCATCCATCCATCCATCCACCCATCCATCCACCCATCCATCCACCCACCCATCCATCCACCCATCCATCCATCCATCCATCCATCCACCCACCCATCCATCAGAGGCGTACTGCTCAGACAGCGTCTCATGTGACCAGTGGACGAACTCCTTCCCGTTTCCGGTTCCTCGATACGGCTTCGACCACGTGGGCCAGGTGTTTGACGGCAAGGGCATCGCAAGGAGGTCTGACACACTCATCCTTGAGAGATGGAAGGGCAATCAGGCCTGTCTGTCTCCTGAGGAGGCGAGCAGGAGGAGGAGGGAGGAGGAGGAGGAGGAAGGAGGGAGGGAGATGATGAGGAGGAGGGGGGAGGGAGATGACGAGGAGGAGGGAGGAGGAGGAGGGGGGAGGGAGATGACGAGGAGGAGGGAGGAGGAGGAGGGGGGAGGGAGATGATGAGGAGGAGGCGGGAGGGAGATGATGAGGAGGAGGGGGGGAGTGAGATGATGAGGAGGAGGGAGGAGTGAGATGATGAGGAGGAGTGAGATGATGAGGAGGAGGGTGGAGGAGAAGAGAGGAGGAGGGGGGGGGGGGTGGAGGAGGGGGAGGGAGATGATGAGGAGGAGGTGGGGGGAGGAGGAGGAGGAAGGGGGAGGGAGATGATGAGGAGGAGGGAGGAGGAGGAGGAGGGGGGAGGGAGATGATGATGAGGAAGGGAGGAGGGGGGAGGGAGATGATGAGGAGGAGGGGGGAGGTCTGACACACTCATCCTTGAGAGGAGGGAGATAATGAGGAGGAAGGAGGAGGAGAGAGGAAAAGAGATGAAGAGAGTAAAGGAAGAGAGAATTAGGTTGGAGTAGACCTTTTTTGACTTTAGATTTTTGTTTTCGTGATATTTTGAGAATTCCGCTCTGAAAGATGCCTCTAATTTGTATCTTTTCTCAAACCTCAACCATATTCACTTGTCTCACAATCATTCAACTGTCTTGTCTTTGTCATTTACCTTGCATTAATTAGTCTTTCTCCGTGACTTTTCCATGTTATATTTTATAAAGTGTCATTTTATTTTTTAAAGTTTTATATCTATTGAAATCACTCTGATTATACATTCCTATTATGGTGGCAACGGCTTAAAATCATGACCCGCGCACAAGAGTCTGGTATTGCCTGCGTGCCTGATCATTGTTGTCATTTTCAAGATTCAAGTAGCGTTTGTTCGCCAATCACTCCAACTGTCGACTAATCTATGTTTTTTATCAGATTGTTTCATTAAATGCAGATAAAGTTACTGCAACTTTTATGTAAAATTTAACGTGAGATTTTGTTAATAAACGATCAGGAAAACTTTTAGAATATTTGTAAAAAATTATTTTCGCCCATTTCTGAATGGAAACTATTTTTGATATGCGAGCAATGAGTTTCATTTAGTTTTATTTCCAGAAAATTTATTAATTGTGTTATGTCGAAATCTTTTTCTTTCTTTAACTAATATCTAAAAATAAGTATTCGATAGTTATTCTATTTTTAACATGTTAAGAGTGGTTTCAAAATAATAACTAAAGGTGAGTTTAAAATATTCTATGAAAATAAAACATTAAAATACTTGAAAACTAAAATGAGTGTTGCAAATATTGAATTTTAAAAGTTTTATTGAGAAAAAATAAATCATGAACCTGTGTTCCTCTAAGCCTCAGACTCAGTCTAAGGCTCTAAGCAATAATTTAATAAACCATTTGAATTATAAAAAATAAATTAATGATTTAATTATTTTATTTATTTAGTTGTTAACTTTTCAGTGTGGGGGAGGGGATGGTGGTGATGGGACTGCCTTCAACCAAAGTGTTACCTGCAGTGTCTGCCTGGCTTGTGCTTCTTTCTGCAGATGCTCTCTTCTGTGTCTTCATGTGTGTGTGTGTGTGTGTGTGTGTGTGTGTGTGTGTGTGTGTGTGTGTGTGTGTGTGTGTGTGTGTGTGTGTGTGTGTGTGTGTGTGTGTGTGTGTGTGTGTGTGTGTGTGTGTGTGTGTGTGTATGAGTCAATGTTTGTGTTTTTGTGTGTGTGTGTGTACATGTGTGTGTGTGTGTGTGTGTGTGAGTCGATGTTTGTGTTTTTGTGTGTGTGTACATGTGTGTGTGTGTGTGTGTGTGTGTGTTTTGTAATCTTAATTGCATAAGCCACCACATAAAGTCTTCCAGACCTCGTGATGAGGTTCTCAGTGATGTTGGCAGTCTGCCAAGTGGTGCTCAGCATCTACGTCATCAACAACTTCGCTCTCGCCACATTCATGGACCCTGGCTTCTACCCCAAAGGTGCTCATAGTGATGATGCTGATGCTGAAGGTCCTCATGGAATTCATTTATCTTTCCATATTTTTTCATATCTATCCCTTTTCCATCCACTCTTCTCTAACCCATGCACTTATACACCCATTGATGCATCCATCTATCCAAGCATTCACCTTTCTATTCTTGCGCTCATCCACCCATCCACCCACCCATCAACCCAGCCACCCATCAACCCACCCACCCATCAACCCACCCACCTATCCACCTACCCATCCACCCACCCACCCATCCACCTATCCACCCACCCATCTACCTATCCACCCACCCATCCACCCACCCACCCATCCACCCACCCACCCATCCACCCACCCACCCATCCACCCACCCACCCATCCACCCACCCACCCATCCACCCACCACCCACCCATCCACCCACTAACCAATCTACCACCCACCCACCCATCCATTCACCCACCCATCCATTCACCCACCCATCCATTCACCCACCCATCCACCCACCCATCTACCCAGCCATCCACCCACCCATCCACCCACCCACCCACCATCCACCCACCCATCCACCCATCTATCCACTCACTCATCCATCCACACACCCAGTCATCCACTAACCCATCCACCACCCACCCATCCACCACTCACCCATCCACCACCCACCCATCCATCCACCCACCCATCCACCGCCCACCCATCCACCACCCACCCATCCACCACCCACCCATCCACCACCCACCCATCCACCGCCCATCTATCCACTTACTCATCTATCCACTCACCCATCCATCCACCCATCTATCCACCCATCCATCCACGCACCTAGTCATCCACCCATCCGTCCATCCACTTACCCATCCACCCACCCATCCGTGCACATATACATTCATCTATATACTTTTCCACCCACTCACCTAACTACCTGGCCATTCACCCCCCACTCACCCCTCCACTCACCCACCCTTTCACCCCTCCACTCACCTTTCCACTCACCCACCCACTCACCCCTCCACTCACTTCTCCACTCACCCCTCCACCCACTTCTTCACTCACCCACCCACCCCTCCACTCACCTCTCCACTCACCCACCCACTCACCCAGTAGAGGTCGGACATGGACGATTTTTCATTCCCGGTCCCGTCCCGTTCCCGAAATTTTTTTTCCCGTCCCGTCCCGTTCCCGATGGGACATCAGAATTTTGATTCCCGTCCCGTCCCGTTCCCGAAATTTTTTTTCCCGTCCCGACCCGTTCCCGAAAGCTTTTTGTTTTTTATTCATTTTCGCTGCCGTTTTTACTGGTCCCAAACTTGCTAGTTCTAAAATTTCTTACAATTTATGATTTGAAAGTCAGAGAATATTTCTTTTAATGAAATAAAAAAACACGATTTAAAGTTCAATATTTATTGAAATGAAAGTATTCTTTTTGAGTTATTCAATCAAGTCTTTATTGCTTTTCACACGGGTTAAACCGTTAAGAGTTTCAGCTTTCAAATGAGATGATTTTGGGTCTGAAGTTAAACGACCACATATTGAAAAATTCTGTTCACAGCGAATATAACATGCAGATACACTAAACAAAATTTTGGCTACTTCTTGTACTATTTTAAAATTTCTCATTTTACTTTAATAAAATAAAACATCTTTATAATTTTCAATTTTTTTTGGGACGTAATTGTGAATATTTGTTCAATTCATCCTCTTCTGAATTTTTTTCTTTGTTCATTATTACTAATTCTTCAATAATGTTAGAAATATGTTTTTTAACAACATTCTTATTCTCTACAACTGCAAATATAAAATCATTCGTATAATTTGATAGTATAATAATTTTATTATAATTTTTACGTTATAAAAACAAACATAATAGGTCTAAATAACCATCATTTGTTTTTTTCTCAAAGGCACTGCAGCTTGGTCTGGCTGTAAAAAATAGAATTAAATTTTCTCTAATGAAAGTCTTGGTATTTATTTCTCTTCTATCCCAAACTTTTTTCCTATTATTCTTTCATACTGGGGATGCAACAGACATGCTGCCATATGAATAAGATCAATGGCATCTTTTCTTTTGTCGAAATGATCAACTGAGCAATCATTTGGAAATTAATCATTCAAATTCAAAGTATTAATTTTTAAAATTAAAATAATATAACTGACCATTTTGATTTCATCTGAAAAGTTTTCATCATCACCCATTTGTTCTAATCTCCCTAATCTTTGGACTCATCATAACAACTTCAAATGTAGTGTTGGAGGTTTTGATATTGGCAATGGTGGCTTCGTTATACTTTTCCATTGCATTTAGTACTTATTTTAAGTACGGAGTATCGTTGAAATAAAGATTTCCATACTTAAAAGTTTGCTGAAAAATCATTGTTAAAGAATCCAATCCCAATAACTGTTATTCCCGTTTTTCCCGTTCCCGATTTAAAAGTTGATTCCCGTTCCCGTCTTTTCCCGTTCCCGATTTGAATGTTGATTCTCGTTCCCGTTCCCGTACCGAAAACCTATTCCCGGTTCCCGACTTTTCCCGTCCCGAAATTAATTTTCATTCCCGTTCCCGCGGGAGTCCCGCGGGTACCCGGTCAGATCGGGTACCCGGTCCGACCTCTATCACCCACCCACTCACCTCTCCACTCACTCCTCCACTCACCCACCCACCCACCCCTCCACTCACCCACCCACCCACCCCTCCATTCACCCACCCACCCACCCACCTCTCTACTCACTCCTCCACTCACCCACCCACTCACCCCTCCACTCACCCCTCCACTCACCCACCCCTCCACTCACCCCTCCACTCACCCCTCCACTCACCCTTTCACCCACCCCTCCACTCACCCCTCCACCCACCCCTCCACTCACCCCTCCACCCACCCACCCGCCCACCCCTCCACTCACCCCTCCACCCACCCACCCGCCCACCCCTCCACTCACCCACCTCTCCACCCACCCTTCCACTCACCCCTCCACTCACCCACCCGCCCACCCCTCTACTCACCCCTCCACTCACCCCTTCACTCACCCTTCCAGCCACCCCTCCACTCAACCACCCACTCACCCACTCACTCACCCACTCACTCACCCACCCCTCCACCCACCCCTCCACTCACCCCTCCACTCACCCCTCCACCCACCCACCCACTCACCCACCTATTCATCCACCCACCCACCCACCCACTCATCCACCGCTCCACTCACCCTTCCACTCACCCCTCCACCCACCCACCCACTCACCCACCCACCCACTCACCCACCCACTCACCCACCCACCCACTCACCCACCCACCCACCCACTCAGCCACCCACTCACCCACTCACCCACCCCTCCACTCACCCCTCCACTCACCCCTCCACTCACCCACCCCTCCACTCACCCCTCCACCCACCCACCCACTCACCCACCCCTCCACTCACCCCTCCACTCACCCCTCCACCCACCCACCCACTCATCCACCCACTCACCCACCCACCCACCCACCCACTCACCCACTCCTCCACTCACCCCTCCACTCACCCACCCACTCACCCACCCACTCACCCACCCCTCCACTCACCCCTCCACTCACCCCTCCACTCACCCCTCCACCCACCCACTCACCCACCCCTCCACTCACCCCTCCACTCACCCCTCCACTCACCCCTCCACCCACCCACCCACCCACCCACCCACCCACTCACCCACCCATGCAGCTCGCGAGGATGAACTGAAGGACGACGACTTGCATGCTCCCCTCTACATGAACATCCAGATCAAGGAGGTCCTTCATTCCTTGCCACTAGCATTTATTCATTCATTCTTTCATTCCTTCATTCATTCTTTCATTCATTCATTCATTCGTTCTTTCATTCATTCATTCATTCTTTCATTCAATCATTCATTCATTCATTCATTCATTCTTTCATTCAATCATTCATTCATTCATTCTTTCATTCATTCATCATTCTTTCATTCATTCTTTCATTCATTCATTTTTTCATTCATTCATTCTTTCATTCATTCATTCATTCATTCTTTCATTCATTCTTTCATTCATTCATTCTTTCATTCATTCATTCTTTCATTCATTCATTCTTTCATTCATTCATTCTAGAGACCGAGCGAATTTCGGTTCGGTTTCGGTTTCGGCGCCGAAATTGCCAATTTTCTTAGTTTCGGCAATTTTTCGGTTTCGGCCGAATCTAAATTTACAATTTCTATAACTATAACGGACTTTATTTTTTAATAGATTCGTTTCACAATTTTAAATAAATAAAACGCACTATATTTTTTTAAATACATAGTTAAAACGAACTTTAATTTATCAAATACAATACAAATTATTGGTAAACGGATAAAAAATCTTCAGGATAAAAAGTCTTCAGAATAAAAAGTCTTCAGGATGAAAAGTCTTCAGGATAAAATGTCTTCAGGATAAAAAGTCTTCAAGATAAAAAGTCTTCAGGATAAAAAGTCTTCAGGATAAAAAGTTTTCAGAAAAAAAATCTTCAAAAAATTAAATTTTAAGGAAAAATACGTGATTAATACGTGATCTTTAAAACTTAAAGAATAAAATGTGATACTTTTATCTAATTTTTGCTATATTTTTTTCGTTCAATCTCGAAATAGCATTTGAATAAATTTGACTTGGCTGTTGTTGTTTCGTCACTTTAACCATAAGGAAATAATGTTTAAGGAAGAATACGTGCTCCTTAAAACTAAAAGATTGAATTTTAATACTTTTATCTTATGTTTGCTCAATTTTTCTTTCAATCTGGAAATAGCATTTGAATAAATTTGACTTGGTTGTTGTTGATTCCTCACTTTAATCATTAGGTTTTCTGCTGGTTCTCGATCGTGATTATTTTTCCTTAAAAATTACTTTTTTGAAGATTTTTTGTTTTAGAGATTTTTTATCCTGAAGACTTTTTATCCTGAAGACTTTTTATTCTGAAGACTTTTTATCCGTTTACCAATAATTTGTATTGTATTTGATAAATCGTTTTAGATTTGTATTTTAAAAAAATATAGTCCGTTTTATTTATTTAAAATTGTGAACCGAATCTATAAAAAAATAAAGTCCGTTATAATTATAATTATAGTTCGTTTTAATGATTTAATTTTTTAAAAATATATTCCGTTTTATTTACTTAAAAATTGTGAAACGAATCTATAAAAAATCCGTTTTTTATATAAAAAGTATGTTTTATTTAAACTAAAATATTAACAAGGAGACTTTTTCTCCGAGAGGCTTTTTCTCCAAGAGGTTTTTTTTCCGGGAGGCTTTTTGTAGAAGGTATTTTATCTGAAGGCTTTTTCTCCGAGAGGCTTTTTGTCCGTTCCCCTTGAAAAACATTGTCGAAAGAACGAGAAGATTTGGCTTCGATTAATTAATTCAAAAATAAATTGTGAGAATGTCGTTGAATCCTATTTGGAAGTTTTTTACAAAATGTCAGTCGGACCAAAGCAAAGCCTGTTGTAATACATGTTTAAAATTATCTTCTTTAGGTAGCACACAGCCTAAGAAGCAGTCTGTTTGTGGTTTGAAAAACCATCTTCAAAAACACCACAAAGAATTGTTCACCAGGTTTTTGTTAGACGTTGAAGAGAAAAATGATCTGGCGACAGTAGCGAAGAAAAGAAAATTAGAAGAATCTGTTTCACAGCCTGTTTCAGTTCAATCAGTTATCAATTTTCAAAAAGATTGCAGAACCTGGCCAGATGATCATCCTTCTACTCAGGCAATCGATAAATGCATCATGGATTTGATCATTGTTGATATGCTTCCATACTCAATTGTTGAAGGTGAAGCATTCAAAAGGTTGAATTTTGCTGATCCAACTGCATCAAAAAATTACCGTTTAAAGAGCGAAAAGTATTTTCGAACCAGCTTGATGCCAGCAACTTACATAAAAGTGAATCAAAAAGTTAAAAAACTTGTTGAAAAAGCAGAATGGATTAGTTTTACAACAGATGGGTGGACGAATCCGACCAAATCATGCTCTTTATTTAGCTTCACTGCTCATTTTGTGCATGAAAGTTCAAGAAAGAAAGTTGTTTTGAATGCTATGGTCTTAGAAGAAAACCATACAGAAGCTTATTTGGCATCAAAATTGAAAGAAGCAATTCTGAACTGGGAGATAGATGATAAAGTTCACTTGGGCATCCGTGACAATGCGCCCAGCATGGTGAGCTCAATGCGTTCTGCGGGAATACGTGACTTTGGTTGTTTTGCACATAACCTACAACTTGTCGTGAAAGATGCTATTTTTCTTCAAAATTCAGTGGAGAAAGTTATCAAAAAATCAAGAAAAATAGTTTTTCACTTCAAACACAGCTTGTCGTCATCTTAAGGAAATACAAAAATCAGCTGATGTTCCTCAACATTCACTGATTCAAGATGTTGAGACGCGTTGGAACAGCTCATACTTGATGCTGTCGAGGCTAAATGAGCAACAAAAAGAAATTAACTTTTATTCCGTTGAACATGGAGACATCGACTCCTAACAAGAGAAGAATGGAAACTTATTGAAAGAATAATAGTTGTGTTAAAACCATTTAGTGACGCGACCACAGAGATCAGCTACAATGATGCATCAATATCTATTGTCTTTCCGATGATTTCTATGCTGAAAACATAATTAGAAATCGTCAGTTGATGTTGGACTGATGCAGATGAAAGCAGCCCTTCGAGATGCCATAGACAAACGGTTGGAGTTTGTTAAAAAAAGGCCCGAAGTGCTTGCAGCTACTTTGCTTGATCAATAAATAAAATCAATAAATAAAATCAATAAATAAAATCAATAAATAAAATCAATAAATAAAATCAATAAATAAAATCAATTAATAAAATCAATAAATAAAATCAATAAATAAAATCAATAAATAAAATCAATAAATAAAATCAATAAATAAAATCAATAAATAAAATCAATAAATAAAATCAATAAATAAAATCAATAAATAAAATCAATAAATAAAATCAATAAATGAAATCAATCAATAAAATCAATAAATAAAATCAATAAATGAAATCAATAAATAAAATCAATAAATAAAATCAATAAATAAAATCAATTAATAAAATCAATAAATAAAATCAATAAATAAAATCAATTAATAAAATCAATAAATAAAATCAATAAATAAAATCAATAAATAAAATCAATAAATAAAATCAATAAATAAAATCAATAAATAAAATCAATAAATAAAATCAATAAATAAAATCAATAAATAAAATCAATAAATAAAATCAATAAATAAAATCAATAAATAAAATCAATAAATAAAATCAATAAATAAAATCAATAAATAAAATCAATAAATAAAATCAATAAATAAAATCAATAAATAAAATCAATAAATAAAATCAATAAATAAAATCAATAAATAAAATCAATAAATAAAATCAATAAATAAAATCAATAAATAAAATCAATAAATAAAATCAATAAATAAAATCAATAAATAAAATCAATAAATAAAATCAATAAATAAAATCAATAAATAAAATCAATAAATAAAATCAATAAATAAAATCAATAAATAAAATCAATAAATAAAATCAATAAATAAAATCAATAAATAAAATCAATAAATAAAATCAATAAATAAAATCAATAAATAAAATCAATAAATAAAATCAATAAATAAAATCAATAAATAAAATCAATAAATAAAATCAATAAATAAAATCAATAAATAAAATCAATAAATAAAATCAATAAATAAAATCAATAAATAAAATCAATAAATAAAATCAATAAATAAAATCAATAAATAAAATCAATAAATAAAATCAATAAATAAAATCAATAAATAAAATCAATAAATAAAATCAATAAATAAAATCAATAAATAAAATCAATAAATAAAATCAATAAATAAAATCAATAAATAAAATCAATAAATAAAATCAATAAATAAAATCAATAAATAAAATCAATAAATAAAATCAATAAATAAAATCAATAAATAAAATCAATAAATAAAATCAATAAATAAAATCAATAAATAAAATCAATAAATAAAATCAATAAATAAAATCAATAAATAAAATCAATAAATAAAATCAATAAATAAAATCAATAAATAAAATCAATAAATAAAATCAATAAATAAAATCAATAAATAAAATCAATAAATAAAATCAATAAATAAAATCAATAAATAAAATCAATAAATAAAATCAATAAATAAAATCAATAAATAAAATCAATAAATAAAATCAATAAATAAAATCAATAAATAAAATCAATAAATAAAATCAATAAATAAAATCAATAAATAAAATCAATAAATAAAATCAATAAATAAAATCAATAAATAAAATCAATAAATAAAATCAATAAATAAAATCAATAAATAAAATCAATAAATAAAATCAATAAATAAAATCAATAAATAAAATCAATAAATAAAATCAATAAATAAAATCAATAAATAAAATCAATAAATAAAATCAATAAATAAAATCAATAAATAAAACCAATAAATAAAATCAATAAATAAAATCAATAAATAAAATCAATAAATAAAATCAATAAATAAAATCAATAAATAAAATCAATAAATAAAATCAATAAATAAAATCAATAAATAAAATCAATAAATAAAATCAATAAATAAAACCAATAAATAAAATCAATAAATAAAATCAATAAATAAAATCAATAAATAAAATCAATAAATAAAATCAATAAATAAAATCAATAAACAAAATCAATAAATAAAATCAATAAATAAAATCAATAAATAAAATCAATAAATAAAATCAATAAATAAAATCAATAAATAAAATCAATAAATAAAATCAATAAATAAAATCAATAAATAAAATCAATAAATAAAATCAATAAATAAAATCAATAAATAAAATCAATAAATAAAATCAATAAATAAAATCAATAAATAAAATCAATAAATAAAATCAATAAATAAAATCAATAAATAAAATCAATAAATAAAATCAATAAATAAAATCAATAAATAAAATCAATAAATAAAATCAATAAATAAAATCAATAAATAAAATCAATAAATAAAATCAATAAATAAAATCAATAAATAAAATCAATAAATAAAATCAATAAATAAAATCAATAAATAAAATCAATAAATAAAATCAATATTAAAAATCAATAAATAAAATCAATAAATAAAATCAATAAATAAAATCAATAAATAAAATCAATAAATAAAATCAATAAATAAAATCAATAAATAAAATCAATAAATAAAATCAATAAATAAAATCAATAAATAAAATCAATAAATAAAATCAATAAATAAAATCAATAAATAAAATCAATAAATAAAATCAATAAATAAAATCAATAAATAAAATCAATAAATAAAATCAATAAATTTCGAATATAAAATTTTATTTTATATTTAAAATTTTATTTTATATTTAAAATTTTATTTTATATTTAAAATTTTATTTTATATTTAAAATTTTATTTTATATTTAAAATTTTATTTTATATTTAAAATTTTATTTTATATTAAAATTTTTGGTTTTATATTTAAAATTTTATTTTATATTAAAATTTTTATTTTATAATTAAAATTTTATTTTATATTTAAAATTTTATTTTATATTTAAAATTTTATTTTATATTTAAAATTTTATTTTATATTTAAAATTTTATTTTATATTTAAAATTTTATTTTATATTTAAAATTTTATTTTATATTTAAAATTCTATTTTATATTTAAAATTTTATTTTATATTCAAAATTTTATTTTATATTACCATTTTTATTTTAAAAAATAAGTCCGTTTTTACTATTTTAAGGGGTGAATCGGTTGAAGGGTGAATCGGTTATGGGGTGAATCGGTTAAGGGGTGAATCGGTTATGGGGTGAATCGGTTATGGGGTGAATCGGTTAAGGGGTGAATCGACTGCAATTCATATCATCAACCAGGCTGAAAAAATACTGGGAAATAACGTTTTAAACAGTTTGGGTTCATCATCCTTATAGGATATTCACGACAAAATTAAACTTACCAACCAAAACAACGATGATGCCGCCAAGAAGACGCCTGAACACGAACGCCAAATGCAGGCGTATCTTGAAGAGCCTAGGATCCATAGAACATCCAACATTTTTGCGTATTGGCATTGCAGTCAATATTCATGTCTTGAGCCTGCTGCTCGAAAATACTTATCTGCACCCCCAACAAGTGTGGCTAGCGAGCAACTATTTAGTTCTCAGGACAAATCTACGCAGATCGTCGCAGCAACCTTCTTGGTGAAAATGTTGAAAAACTTTTATTTCTTGCTTACAATATTCGATTGTTTGGATTTAATTATTAAACAGAAATTGTCATCGTTCAATAATATTTTTTGACTTTAATAAACAATTACTTATGTAGACCATTTTTGTTGTTGAAAAACTTTTATTTTTTGGCCTAAAATATACGCTTGTTTGGATTTTCTTATTAAACTGGCATTGCCATCGTTAAATGCTATTTTTTCATTTTTAATAAAAGTTGGGAAAAATTTCGGTTTCGGCCGAAAATCTGATTACAGTTTCGGTTTAATTTCGGTTTCGGCTGAAAATTGATATTCAATTTCGGCTTAATTTTGGTTTTGGCCGAAAATGAGGTTTTAATTTCGGTCTTATTTCGGTTTCGGCCGAAATAAAAATATATGTTTCGGTCGGTCTCTAATTCATTCTTTCATTCATTGAATTTAATTTATTTGGAATAATTAGTCGTTTAATAGCCTGATAACTCACCCATCATCACTGCCTCACCATTCTCCACAACGCAACCCAACCTGTCTACCCATCCTCCAATCACCTTTCAAAACCTCCATCTTTCATTTACCACCACACTCACCTACCACTCCCACCCACCACTCCCACCCACCCACCCACTACTCCCACCCACCCACCACTCCCACCCACCCACCACTCCCACCCACCCACCACTCCCACCCACCCACCACTCTTACCCACCCACCCACCACTCTTACCCACCCACTAACCACTCTTACCCACCCACCCACCACTCTTACCCACCCACCCACCACTCTTACCCACCCACCAACCACTCTTACCCACCCACCCACCACTCCCACCCACCCACCACTCCCACCCACCCACCACTCCCACCCACCCACCACTTCCACCCACCCACTACTCCCACCCACCCACCACTCCCACCCACCCACCACTCCCACCCACCCACCACTCACACCCACCCACCACTCTTACCCACCCACCCACCACTCTTACCCACCCACCCACCACTCTTACCCACCCACCCACCACTCTTACCCACCCACCCACCACTCTTACCCACCCACCCACCACTCTTACCCACCCACCCACCACTCCCACCCACCCACCACTCCTACCCACCTACCTACCCATCACTCCCACCCACCCACCTACCCACCACTCCCACCCACCAAGGTTCTGATCAGGCTGAAGTGGTGCAGCACTTGTCAAATCTACAGACCACCACGCTGCTCGCATTGCAGTGTCTGCAACCACTGCATCGAGGTGCCTGTGGTGGTGGTCATGATGGTAGTAGTATTGGTGGTCATGATGGTAGTAGTGGTGGTGGTCATGATGGTAGTCTTAGTGGTGGTCATGATGGTAGTAGTGGTGGTGGTCATGATGGTAGTAGTGGTGGTGGTCATGATGGTAGTCTTAGTGGTGGTCATGATGGTAGTAGTGGTGGTGGTCATGATGGTAGTAGTGGTGGTGGTCATGATGGTAGTAGTGGTGGTGGTCATGATGGTAGTAGTGGTGGTGGTCATGATGGTAGTCTTAGTGGTGGTGGTCATGATGGTAGTAGTGGTGGTGGTCATGATGGTAGTAGTGGTGGTGGTCATGATGGTAGTCTTAGTGGTGGTGGTCATGATAGTAGTAGTGCTGATGGTCATGATAGTAGTAGTGCTGATGGTCATGATAGTAGTAGTGCTGATGGTCATGATCAAATAATGCATCGATGTGCTGGTTATGATGGTGGTGATGATTATGATGATATTGGTGGTGTTGTGGTTGTGATGATGATAGTGGTGGTGAAGATGTTGATGAGGATAGTGGTGATGATGATAGTGGTGGTGGTGATGTTGATGAGAATAGTGGTGGTGAAGATGTTGATGATGATAGTGGTGGTGAAGATGTTGATGATGATAGTGGGGGTTTGGGGTTGAATGTGTAGCCACGACCACCACTCTCAACCACACCACTCAGGCATTCGACCACCACTGTCCCTGGGTGAACAACTGCATTGGCCGTCGCAACTACCGACACTTCTTCCTCTTCCTCACCTCCCTCTCTCTCCAAATGTCTTACGACTTCTCCCTCTCTCTCCTCTTCCTCCTCCACCACCCTCACAATATGGCGGAGACGAGAAGTGTTGTCAGGTGAGTGTGGCTTGGGTGTGTGGGTGCCCGGTGGTGGTGAAGTGTTGTCAGGTGAGTGTGGCTTGGGTGTGTGGGTGCCTGGTGGTGGTGATGTGTTGTCAGGTGAGTGTGGCTTGGGTGTGTGGGTGCCTGGTGGTGGTGAAGTGTTGTCAGGTGAGTGTGGCTTGGGTGTGTGGGTGCCCGGTGGTGGTGAAGTGTTGTCAGGTGAGTGTGGCTTGGGTGCGTGGGTGCCCGGTGGTGGTGAAGTGTTGTCAGGTGAGTGTGGCTTGGGTGTGTGGGTGCCCGGTGGTGGTGAAGTGTTGTCAGGTGAGTGTGGCTTGGGTGTGTGGGTGCCCGGTGGTGGTGAAGTGTTGTCAGGTGAGTGTGGCTTGGGTGTGTCGGTGCCCGGTGGTGGTGAAGTGTTGTCAGGTGAGTGTGGCTTGGGTGTGTGGGTGCCCGGTGGTGGTGAAGTGTTGTCAGGTGAGTGTGGCTTGGGTGTGTGGGTGCCCGGTGGTGGTGAAGTGTTGTCAGGTGAGTGTGGCTTGGGTGTGTGGGTGCCCGGTAGTGGTAGTGTGGTGTTATTTTAGTCATACTGGTTTCAGTTGTGGTGGTGGTAGTGCTGAGAGTGGCTGATTAGGTTGTTAGCATAAATCAATATCATCACTGTAGCATCATCATCATCACCACCACCTCAGCATCTGCCTGATGGTGCTCATAGGCTTGTTAGCTCTTCCCATCTTTGGTCTCACCATCTTCCACACCTTCCTCGTTGCCAAAGCCAGAACCACCAACGAACAAGTGTGTGTGTGTGTGTGTGTGTGTGTGTGTGTGTGTGTGTGTGTGTGTGTGTGTGTGTGTGTGTGTGTGTGTGTGTGTGTGTGTGTGTGTGTGTGTGTGTGTGTGTCTGTGTGTGTGTGTGTGTGTGTGTGTGTGTGTGTGTGTGTGTGTGTGTGTGTGTGTGTGTGTCTGTGTCTGTGTCTGTGTTTGTGTGTGTGTGTCCTTGTGTGTGTGTATCTATGTGTGTCTATGTGTTACTCTAAAACTTTAAAAAATTTCAATATGATCCTCATCAACAGTAGCACTTTTACCACCATTGTCATCTCCGCCACTACAACATCGTCTTCATCACCACGACCACCACCACTACAACACCCATCCTCACCACGACCACCACCACTACAACACCCATCCCCACCACGACCACCACTACAACACCCATCCCCACCACGACCACCACCACTACAACACCCATCCTCATCACCACGACCACCACCACTACAACACCCATCCCCATCACGACTACCACCACTACAACACCCATCCCCACCACGACCACCACCACTACAACACCCATCCCCATCACGACCACCACTACAACACCCATCCTCACCACGACCACCACCACGACAACACCCATCCCCACCACGACCACCACCACTACAACACCCATCCTCACCACGACCACCACCACGACGACCACTATGCAGGTGACGGGCAGGATGAAGGCAGGACAGAACCCCTTCGACACAGGCTGCCATAGCAACTGCTTCACTGCTCTATGCAGTCCCATGTGGCCTAGGCGCGTGTTGCTCTGTGTGTGTGTGTGTGTGTGTGTGTGTTGCTCTGTGTGTGTGTGTGTTGTGTGTGTGTGTGTGTGTGTGTGTGTGTGTGTGTGTGTGTGTGTGTGTGTGTGTGTTGCTCTGTGTGTGTGTGTGTTGTGTGTGTGTGTGTGTGTGTGTGTGTGTGTGTGTGTGTGTGTGTGTGTGTGTGTGTGTGTGTGTGTGTGTGTGTGTGTGTGTGTTGCTCTGTGTGTGTGTGTGTGTGTGTTTGTGTGTGTGTGTGTGTGTGTGTGTGTGTGTGTGTGTGTGTGTGTGTGTGTGTGTGTGTGTGTGTGTGTGTGTGTGTGTGTGTGTGTGTGTGTGTGTGCATTTATTATTATGTAAGTTATCATAATGATAATAACAAAGATCATAATAATATAGCTTATATTATATAGATCATAATAATATAGCCTGGATTATATAGATCATAATAATATAGCCTGGATTATATAGATCATAATAATATAACCTGGATTATATAGATCATAATAATATAGCTTATATTATATAGATCATAATAATATAGCCCATATTATATAGATCATAATAATATAGCCAACTGTGAGCTATATGATGTATATGATGCGGTGTTTCACGCCTCAGTTGCGTGCCTTGGCGCAATATAAATACGCATTATTTTTATTTTTATAGATAATAATATAGATAATAATAATATAGATAATAATAATAAAGATACTAATACTATAGATAGCAACCGCCACGAAATTTTCAAAATTTATTAATTTAAAAAATAAAATATTCCTATGATAGATTTTAAAGTGTAGATTTCAAATCAGTTTACATTTTCCAAATATCTCAAATGGTTCAAAAGTTATTCAACTTTTAAACTCCCGAAAAGTGAGCGTTTTGGCGAATTATTTTCAACGCTTAAGCCAAAAAAATACATAAGAGTTTGACGGGACGACGTCGGGACGTTATTTCATTATAACTTTTTTGATGAGTGTCATTTAATGTTGAAACTTGACAAGATCATGTATTTAAAAAAAAAAGAAGTAGTATTTAAAAAAAATTAATTCATAATAAAATAAAAGATTTTAAACCGTTTATTTTCTACCAAAATAAATAAATCTTTAAAAGCACATAAACTTTATGTTGGAATAGAAAACGAAGTTCTACTTATTTAAAAAAAAATTATTAACAATAAAAAGTGAAAATGAATAAAATTAAAAGAATTATAATTATTTCAATAAAACAACTAAATTTGTATAAACAATAAAAAGTGAGAATGAACAATATTTAATGAATGATAATTATTTAAATAAAACTAAATTTGTATTAACAATAAAAAGCGAGAGTTCTTCAATTATTGTCTTTTTGAAATTTAGAGTTTTTAATTCTTTCTAGAATGTCTTTTTGGACCATTCTATCTTGTGCTTCGTTTTCTTGGTTTTTATTTTTTATTATTTTCTGCACTGAACGCCAAAGTTTAGGTTTTTCGTCTTTTCCTATGGTTGAAAAAAACTCAGATAATGAGTTTTTATTTCTCTTCAAAAGTTGTAAAGACGAATGGTAGTCGATAGAAGCATTGGGTCTTTTTTTCTTACTACTATCCAAGGCTCCGAAATGGTGTTCGCATGCAAGGTTAGTTAAAGGTGCGAAAGCTGTTCTTTTTAGTTCCCTAGCATCAGGGGTTACACTGAATAAACCATCAGCTAGAAAGTCAGCTAGTTGTTTTTTATCGCTTCCAGCATTCCATTGCAGAATTTTTCCAAAATATTTTGAAATATTTGGCTTTCATTATCTATTTCATTCAGTGACTGGAGATACAACTCTTTATCAGCTAATTGGTACTCACTTTCAATCCATTCTTTTTTATTAGAAACCGGATTAACTGAACATTTCATAAGATAATTCATAAGCTTCTGCACATAGGTGGGAAGTTCAAGGTAGGCCACTCTTCCAGACATTAATAGGTTCCAAAATGGACCTGTTACATTAATATATATAAATGCTAAACATGATAACATTATTATAACTTTTTTTTTCGATAAATTTGTTTTTACTGATTGTATTTTTTTATTAAGATTATTATGACTATTAAGTATTTCTAGAAAATCTTTGTGATGCACTAACATTTCCGCAGAGGTTTTGAAAATCCCATTGAAACCGTTATCTTTAAAGTTACTTATTTTAGACTTGACACCCTCTGCCGCGCAGAAAGCTTCCCACACATCCCTTAGCCCAAGGTGATCGCCCGCTAGTCCAAATGTGCTTGATGTCGTCCGCACAACTCTTTCGACCACAGTTTCTGTTTTTGGGCCAATTTTTACCACTGGAAAACTTTCTTGTCTATCTGGTCCGTGTTCTTTTGTCATACTCATCTCATAAAGCTTGATCTCTTCACAGGCGTACTTGTGAAATGCCAAAAGAACATGGGCCATACAGGAAAAGTTTTTAACAGACCCTTTTTCAGTTTCTGTACTGCAGGGTCCTAACTGCTCATTTCGCCAGTCATTCAATCTTCTGTTGGCTAGCTTCTCATTAGCTGCTCTATCAGACACTGTAAATGAAAGTTTTTTCAAAGAAATGTTTACGAACTCATTAGGTTCAGTTTCTTGGTCATTTATACTTGTTCTTATTTCCCCTAGTTCAGCTAATTTATTTTTAGTTACATCGTTAATCGTAGTTGCTTGGTCACTTGCGACATGCGAAAACCCTAAGCTTAATATATCTCCATTGTCTATTGTTATTGAAGTGTCTAATATTTTTTTTCTTTTCCTAGTTGTGCTATCGCGCTGAATACCCAAATAATTACTTATTATTATTTTTTCAGCAATTAAACTTTTAGCTAACATATTCCACGATTCTTCGTACGGTTGTGGGAGAGGGACGCTCTTCTTTTGTAAATGAATATTTAAATAAGCTTTCACCTACAGCCTGTATGATGGGTGAAACATTTTCAGTGGCAACTTCAAGAGATACCAACTGAATTACACATTCTCTTATTTTCCATGTAAACGCGCCGTTTCTAGATTTAGCCTTTATAATTCGTACGGCTGCCTTCCATTTAATCACTTCTTCTGATAATTGGCTTAGTTGAACATCTTTTTCAATCAGAAGGTTTTGAAGTTGTTTTAGTTGTACATCTTCTACATGATTTTTGAATCTCTTTTTATTTGATTCTTCTGGCATAGAATAAATGGTAATTTTTGATAAATTCTTATTCATCAACTTACTTTTCGATTTTTGAGCTATTATTTTTTTACTTTTTTCTTTTTAAACGATTTTTCAGTTGAATTATCAAATTCTGATCAAAGCTTAACTGATCAATTGGTTGTCTGCCCTTTTCTTCATTTTTAGATTGAACAGTTAATGGTATTGTTTTTGAACAATTTCCAACTAAAAATGTGTTCAAAGACACTTTTGGCACATTTATTTTTGAAGATGGAGGAAGAAATTCTAAATTCATGAATGATCCTAGTTTTTTTCTTTTTTGTTAGATTTATTTTCTTTTTAGCAACACTACACACCTTTGAGTATAAAACCAGTGGGTTTGTATTGATGAAGTTTTCATTAAGGCATCCCAAAACTTCAGCTAAACTAAGACAATATATATGTTCCTTTCTAAAAAAGTTTTTTAACTCTAGAACTAGGCCATTGCTTATAAAAACAACTTTTTTCAAAATTTTATTTTTTATATCAATACATGTGAGGCCGAGCTTCTGACAGATTGGGCCAGGAAATTCCATTTGAAGACAACTGTATTTTAAAGTTTAAAAAATTATCCTTTGTAAAGTTGTTACGCTCAAATTAATTTATTATTATGGACTCTAAGCTATGAATATCATAAAAACCAATAAAATGAATGTAAATAAATCAAACTTTAAAAAATAATCCAACCAAGAATAACTATGAATTTTTAAATAATATAGAAATTTATCATTTAAACAGCGCTAACAATTCAACAGACGATATAAAATGAAAAACTTAATTGTGATGCGCTTCACATTTAATAAAATGCTATACGTATGATTTGTATTTTAAAAGCCACAAACGGAGGAACACCTTTTTTCAATGAAGTTGATATCATTTAAAAGATTAGGAAATGTACTTTCAGAATGTATTTGCTAGATTTTAATTATATTTTTAAAAGTAGTTTAAATTCAAAGTGAACAATTGAAAGCTTATTTTCTCGTTTAATTATTAAGAAAAAATTTTCTAGCTTTCGGTTTGAAGTAGGAAATTCAAATACGATTTTAATGATATATCATTCATTTATATACATTATATTTTGATTTGCGGATTTGAAAAATGAACAAGTAGGTGTCGATTCAAAAAGTCCAGATGACACAGCGTAAAGTTGACTTGATATGATATTCAGTTTTAAATATTGGTTTTTTAAGCTTAGTTAATAAAATTTTACTTTTTATTCAATTTTTTTAATGAAAAAATGGTTAAACTTTCATTTAATTACAATTTGAATTTTATTTAAAAGCTAGAACCTTTAATAAAAGCAATTTATTGTGCTGATTGCACATATTAACGAAATTCGCCACTTTTAGCTCATTTGCATATCGTTCGTGGCGGTTGCTAACTATAGATAATAATAAAAAAGATATTAATAATATAGATAATAATAATAATGATAATAAGAATAAAAATAAAAGAATAAAGATAATAATAATATAGATAAAGATAATATAAATAATGATAATTTTTTGTACCGTTTTTACGTCATAATCTATAAGCAATTCACGGCCCCCTCATAAAACAGAAATATTGTTTTTTTGTCATAACTTTTGTTTTTTTCTTCTTATATTGTTGAAAATCACTAGTTTTATTTAATTTGATACAAGGAATCAGAATTGAAAGTTAAAAGAATAATACCTTTCAAAATGACAAAGTTATTAACATTTTAAAAGCTTCAAAGAAATCAACCTTTAAAGTAGTTTATTCTTATTAATTATTATATACTTTTTTAAAAATGAAACGCTCAAATTGTAAATTTTGATTTACTGATTTTAAATACGTTAACCAAATTTTAATTTGTTTAAAAAAAAAGTTATACCTATTTTAACTTAATAACTTAGCAATTTTGTGTTAAGTCGAAAGCATGTACACTTTAAAATCTATTTCGTATGCTTAAAAAATGTTTTTTCACAACTTTTTTTACAGAACTTTATTGAGTATAACTAGTACTTTTTCAATAACTTTCTTAAGTAAAAACTATCTTTTTTGATTCCCGAATTACTAAATTTAAAGCTTTGCTTCGAGTTTTCTGGCTTCTCACTTAATATTCATTCAACTTAAGAAAAATATAATGATAGATTATTTAAAGATCTTTGGTTAGCAGCTGCCATCTTGGCAGCCGCTTTAACCGTAATGATTTTGTTAAATAGTTTGTCTTCTTATCTAATAATTTAGTTTATTTTAATTTCAAATGATTATAGTAATCATAATTTATACCTTTTTTTGTTTTCTGGTTTTAAATTTATCTTGCTCTCGGAATTAAAATCTTCAACCAATAACTGTCTAACGGACTACAATAAAAACTTATTTTAAAAGGAATAAGTGCCAAGGCCTCAAACTGAGCACTAATGCACAGTTTGCAAGAACCCACTGGCTACCTACTGCACAAGGCAGATGAGCTCTGCAGATGAAGGACAAACTGTTAGAACGAATCTTCAATACATGACTGTGTTTATGAAGAAGTGCCAGGGCCTCAATTTGAACACCAGTGCACAGCTTGCAAGCACCCACTGGCTACTTACTTCACAAGGCAAATGAGCTCTGCAGATGAAGGACAGACTGTCAGAACGAATCTTCTACACATGACTGTTTATGTCTATTATCTATTGAAAACTGACGAATTAGACAATTATTACCTTACTTAGATGACCCTTATTTAACGATGTCCATATATTTAAAACTCATCACCTCCTTATTTAACTACTTCTATATCATTATTTATTTTTCGTACGGATCTGAAGACATATCTGTTTAACAAATTCATTTACCAGCGCTCTTGAATTTGAGGAAAGAGCGCTATAGAAATTGATTTGATTGATTGATTGATTGAAAGACGAATCTAATTATGTATAATTCAATATTATACGTAATTTTTTGGTTAGCGAAATAAGAAATGAATAAGTACGTATAAAAAGTAGCAGTCCCTAAATTATAGCTTTTTAATGTTACGCTAGATTCAATGGATATTTTGATTAAAATCCTTTTATTTGAAAGCTTACATAATATATTATTTATTTATAAAATACTAATTTAAAAGATAATGAAATTGTTTTTCATGCACTTGCTTTTTTATTTCGATAGAATAACGCATAACTTAAATTTTAAGACTTTTCTATAATTTTACTGTAAAACTTTTGCTCATTAGCATAGGTTGATTGGGGTTGCTAATAATATAGATAATGATAGAATAGATAATAATAATAATATAGATAAAAATAAAGAGAATATAGATAATGATAATATAGATAATGATAATATAGATAATGATAATATAGATAATATAGATAATGATAATATAGATAATGATAATATAGATAATGATAATATAGATAATATAGATAATATAGATAATGATAATATAGATAATGATAATATAGATAATATAGATAATGATAATATAGATAATGATAATATAGATAATGATAATATAGATAATGATAATATAGATAATGATAATATAGATAATGATAATATAGATAATGATAATATAGATAATGATAATATAGATAATGATAATATAGATAATGATAATATAGATAATGATAATATAGATAATGATAATATAGATAATATAGATAATGATAATATAGATAATGATAATATAGATAATGATAATATAGATAATGATAATATAGATAATGATAATATAGATAATGATAATATAGATAATGATAATATAGATAATGATAATATAGATAATGATAATATAGATAATGATAATATAGATAATAATAATATAGATAATATAGATAATGATAATATAGATAATGATAATATAGATAATATAGATAATGATAATATAGATAATGATAATATAGATAATGATAATATAGATAATGATAATATAGATAATAATAATATAGATAATGATAATATAGATAATATAGATAATGATAATATAGATAATGATAATATAGATAATGATAATATAGATAATGATAATATAGATAATGATAATATAGATAATAATAATATAGATAATGATAATATAGATAATGATAATATAGATAATGATAATATAGATAATGATAATATAGATAATGATAATATAGATAATGATAATATAGATAATGATAATATAGATAATATAGATAATGATAATATAGATAATATAGATAATGATAATATAGATAATGATAATATAGATAATGATAATATAGATAATGATAATATAGATAATGATAATATAGATAATAATAATATAGATAATGATAATATAGATAATGATAATATAGATAATATAGATAATGATAATATAGATAATGATAATATAGATAATAATAATATAGATAATGATAATATAGATAATATAGATAATGATAATATAGATAATGATAATATAGATAATGATAATATAGATAATGATAATATAGATAATGATAATATAGATAATAATAATATAGATAATGATAATATAGATAATGATAATATAGATAATGATAATATAGATAATGATAATATAGATAATGATAATATAGATAATGATAATATAGATAATGATAATATAGATAATATAGATAATGATAATATAGATAATATAGATAATGATAATATAGATAATGATAATATAGATAATGATAATATAGATAATGATAATATAGATAATGATAATATAGATAATAATAATATAGATAATGATAATATAGATAATGATAATATAGATAATATAGATAATGATAATATAGATAATGATAATATAGATAATATAGATAATAATAATATAGATAATGATAATATAGATAATGATAATATAGATAATAATAATATAGATAATGATAATATAGATAATGATAATATAGATAATGATAATATAGATAATGATAATATAGATAATGATAATATAGATAATATAGATAATAATAATATAGATAATGATAATATAGATAATGATAATATAGATAATATAGATAATAATAATATAGATAATGATAATATAGATAATGATAATATAGATAATAATAATATAGATAATGATAATATAGATAATAATTATATAGATAATAATAATAAAGATAATAATAATAAAGATTATAATGATATAGATAATAATAATAATATTTTTTGGCTCACACAACTTACACCATCTAATGCGACTTGCCAACGGACCAAACAGACTCCTGGTCAGGGAAGCGCCCCCCAAGCAGACTGACATGCTCCTGCAAAAGGCCCCTGAGGTGTGTGTGTGTTTGTTTGTGTGTGTGTGTGTGTGTGTGTGCGTGAGTGTGTGTGTGAGTGTGTGTGTGTGTGTCTGTGTGTGTGTGTGAGTGTGTGTGTGTGTGTGTTTGTGTGGGTGTGTGTCTGTGTGTGTGTGTCTATGTGTGTGTGTGTGTGTGTGTGTGTGTGTGTGTGTGTGTGTGTGTGTGTGTGTGTGTGTGTGTGTGTGTGTGTGTGTGTGTGTGTGTGTGTGTGTGTGTGTGTGTGTGTGTGTGTGTGTGTGTGTGTGTGTGTGTGTGTGTGTGTCTACCAGTGTTATTTTCGTTTCGAAAAATAATTATAGTTTTTATTTCAGTTTCGTTTTAGAATTAATTATAGTTTTTATTTTCGTTTTCGTTTTGAAAATAATTAAAGTTTTTATTTTCATTTTAGTTTTGAAAACATATTAATTTACAACTTCAAACACTATTTTTTTATATCTAAAAAAATTAATTTATCATAAAATGAAACGGTAAAATAGAACAGTCATAGATATAGTATATATTCTACTTGTTTTTGATAGCTATTATTATTAACAACAAATGAGTTTAAAAAATTAACAGTCAATTGAAATATTATAAGAATTGATTACGTAAATTATTGATTAACAATAAATTTAAAATATAACAACAAATCTATGATTAAAATAAGTCATAATTTAATTGACAAAGAGAAGCGGTAATAAAATAACGTTTGATAAATGGCGCTACTTTCATAAAGCCCAAAGATAATTTTTATAACAAAGACATATATTTTTATTAAAAGTTATTCATTTGCCTATTATGGCATATCATAAAAATTTATTTAAATTTCGTTTGAAAATAATTATAGTTTTTATTTCAGTTTCGTTTTGGAAATAATTATAGTTTTTATTTTCGTTTTCGTTTTGAAGATAAATTTAGTTTTTATTTTCGTTTTCGTGGAACGATTATTCAGAATTGTCGTTTTCGTTTTCGTTACGAAAATAACACTGGTGTCTACCACAACAACAACCACAGTCGAGCGCAGGCAACAACACAGCAGTCTTGTATCCTCGCAACGACTCCTTCGTCAACCTCTTCCACAACGACTACAACAACAATGTCAACAATCATAACTATAATAATAACAATACTACTACTAACAACAACAACAACAACAATAATAATAATGATAGTAATAATAATAACAGAAATATAGATAATAATAACATGCAGCATCAACACCAGCAAGATAACACTTGGGTTTGCAACCCTCACTTCCTACCACACACCCCTCCCACGAACACCAAGTCGTCCACCAGCCACTTTGTGGCACCACACATGCAGCCATCGAACATCCCACCCTCCAAATCAATCGCCAAAACGAATCTTCCTTGCCCTACCCATCCCTCCATTACCACCCATCCCTCCACTACCACCCATCCCTCCACTACCACCCATCCCTCCACTACCACCCATCCCTCCACTACTACCCAACCCTCCACTACCACCCATCCCTCCACTACCACCCATCTTTCCACTACCACTCACTCATCCACTGCCACTTCCACCACCCACTTCTCCATGCAACTGGATGAATCAGACTTTCCTTTGGGTGGCTCTGCCCACTCTCTTCGCAAACACCTCCATCTCCCCCACTCTTCCACCCACCCTTTCCCCCACTCCTCAACCCACCCCCTTCCTCACTCTTCCACTCACCCCCTCCCGCACTCCACCACCCATCCCATCCCTCACTCCACCACCGACAACCCTTCTCTGAAAGACCCTAATAGTCCGGACTCACAGACTCCTCTCCAAGGTCATCACAAACTCTGAGTTATTATCAATTAAAAATATCTTCTTTTAGTTTCACACGCTGTAAACGCATGAACGCCCCTTCGACAATGCAAAAAAAAACTAAATCAAAATGTTCAGCACGAACATTTAGGGACTTGATGTACAGCAAACCCTTAATTTTAAGAAAATAATTAAACCACTTATAATTTCCAATCACTTTAATTAATTTCTTTTGTAAATCAATGAAAACATTTGTTATTATTAACAATTCTTTTAATTTGTGAATTTAATTAAGAAGTTCATGTATTATTTTATTTTTCTAAGAGATCATACAAGCATTTATTTGCTTCGATTTCTAAATTTATTTGTTTGTTTGCAAATAAACTTTTTGTTGAGGCTCGGTGTAGAGCTCACCTCCCTCAACAACATCTCGTTGTGCCTGCATTATTTTATATTATTGCTTTTATTAATCTTTTGATTAATTATTATTAATCTTGTTATTGGCACCGACAGGGGCGCGTGACGTGGAGTTGTACACAATACAGAGTTCCAAGACAGGCGCCACGTCGTCCTGCCTCGTCCAGAAGCCCTTAGATCCACCTCCCCTTCCCTCCTCCCTCCACTCACCCCATCTCCGCACTTCACTTCCATCCACCCCCCACTCACCTCTCTCACTCCCTCCTCTTCTACTCCCACGTAAACCACCACAACACTCCTATAAAAGTTTGTCACCTCACCACCCCCCCATTCCCCCATCCCATCACCCCCCTATCCCTCCACCCACCAACAACAGCCCACGACTCTCCCCACGACAAAAAGCAACAAACACATGCAACAGAAATGACGATCATGATAATGATGCTCTTCTTGTTTGTAAGAGAAAAGATGCTGCTAATGAGGAGGGAGTTGATAATGATGCTGATAAAGGAGGTGATGCTGATGATGATGAGGATTGCACATATGAAATCGCTGTTTGATCTTCATTGTTATAGCGCTGAATACTCGACTTAATTGCTTATAGATGCTCATCTTTTTCATCATCATCGTCATGATTACCACCAAAATTAATGTCATTCTCATCATCATCATCATCATCATCATTATTCAAGTTTAGTGGTGATGATGATGATGTCTAAAGCTTTGAGAGGGGATGTTTGTGAGGATCTCTTGGCGGACCACAGCAGTTCACTGAAACGTGCATTTCTTCATTGCTGTTACATTTCACCTGAGCAACTAATGTCATCATCTTTGGTCATAAATCAAACTAACATAAAAGATTTTTTGATATTTAATACAAATAATTTTAATATTTGTTAATAATAAATCAAACTAGTATAACGAATTGTTAATAACAGGATAAGAACCTTGAAACACTGCTGTGTTACTTATCTTCAGGACTGGTTAGACTATATTTATATCCCTTGAGTTCCCGCCCTCACCTTCCAGTCTTGTGCTAGAGTCAACATTTTCTATTCTTTGTCTAATTGTCTTTAATCTCATCGTTTGTTCATTTGCCTCGTTTCAAGGAGAGTAGCACATCAGTGGGTGGTGGAGCTAAGTTAATAAATGTGCTATAGATTATAGACTATAATTAATTCAAATTGATTCTATATACACTATAATTTATAGTGTGTATAGAATCCATTTAAATTAATTTAAATCTAATTAAAAACTAAAAAATTTTAGATTATTTAATTCATTAAATTAATATTTTAACTTTATTTAACTCATTTAAGCTTCACCCATAGTTACATAGCTCCACCCATAACCACATAGTTCCACCTTTAACTACATAGCTCCACCCATAACTACATAGCTCCACCCATAACTACATAGCTCCACCCATAACCACATAGCTTTACCCATAACTACATAGCTCCACCCATAACTACATAGCTCCACCCATAACTACATAGCTTTACCCCTAACTACATAGCTCCACCCATAACTACATAGCTCCACCCATAACTACATAGCTCCACCCATAACCACATAGTTCCACCCTTAGCTACATAGCTCCACTCATATGGAGCTATGTAGTTACATAGCTCCACCCATAACTACAAAGCTCCACCCATAACTACATAGCTCCACCCATAACCACATAGTTCCACCCTTAACTACATAGCTCCACCCATAACTACATAGCTCCACCCATAACTACATAGCTTCACCCATAACTACATAGCTTTACCCATAACCACATAGTTCCACCCTTAACTACATAGCTTCACCCATAACTACATAGCTCCACCCTTAACTACATAGCTCCACCCACTGACGGGGATATTCGTCATGAGTTGACCCTTCCATTGATATAGCTGCAAAGTGTGACATTCAAATGCTGGCACTGTTTTCGTTGTTATTAATTCGTGTTTAAACTGTTGTACTTGCAATCATTTTGCATTCATGCATGATGCATCATCATCGTCATCGCCTTCATCATCGTCATCATCATCATCATTGCCCTCATCATCGTCATCATCATCATCATCGCCCTCATCATCGTCATCATCATCATCCTCATTATCGTCATCATCTTCATCACCATGTATTCATGGAGGGTTGGTATAGCCACGTTATTGTTTGAATGCCATCTATTGTTGCTTCTTGCAACTTTAAAATGACCTTATGAAATGTTACGCTACACAAATTTGCTTTAGTCGTTTCACCATTTACCACTTTTTCTAGCGGCTTCTCACTTACAACTACAACAACTATATCCAACACATCAACTATATCCAACACATCATCTACAACAGCCTTCGATCCCTTCAATTACAACAACTAACGCACTTTTTCAATGTTTTCAGTAGCATACAAACCAAATTCTGCTGTTTAAACCAGGCTTCATACACCATATTATGTAGTGTACCTTTCATACACAACCTTCACTGACCTAGATTATGTGGTGCGCACTAAATGACCTTCAATGCACCAGATTGTCTAGTGTACACCAACACATGACCTCTAACGATGCTGCAGCCTCCTTGCCACCATTGCTGAGTCTCTTGAAGGCCTCTGAAGGACTGCTGCTGCATGCCTGCAATGTTACTACTAATGTGGTGCAGGCTTGTGTTCTCCAAACGAAGTATTTCACGTTTCAATTGCTCCCAATCAGTTTGCAATCGTTTGTCTATCTCACCCAATTATTAATGATTATAATAATAGCAACTCAGTATAATTTTTTCTTTCAAATAAAAATTCTTTTTAATTATTTATTTTAAAAATTATCTATATTAATTACTTATTCAAACTAATTAATTTTGTATCACGAGCACTTCATTTGAAACTCGCACAAAACAACTGCATGTATTCGGCGATGCAGCACTACGACAGACCCAGAACCGTAGCCAAAGACAATGTTTAACACAGCGCTTCACTGGAAATGAAAAATAATTTCAGTTTGGCACTTATTCCCTTCAAATGTTTGAATTGTTTGACTTTTAGAAGAGAATTTATGGTTTGATAAAACTCAAAGCTTGTCTTCTCATAGCGATGACTGTTGCACTTGTGCTCGCATGCATCGTTCAGTGTTGCTGTTGTTGTTTTTCTTGTTGTTCTTCATATTGTTCTTGTGTTGCTTCAAGTATTGCTGTGCAGTCGTTCATGCAGTGTTGTTGCTGAAAAAGATCTCAACTTGTGTTTCTTAACCTTTAGCAATTATTCATACCTGCGTAATTTTTATAGACACAAAAACATACCAACATAAACACATTTAAATATACAAAAATAATCAAAAGACAAACAAACGCACATAAAATATATAAGAATAAAAACATACGCACATTTACAAATACCAACACACATACGTACACACTTTCCCAGAAAAAAGCTCTCAATCACTAGTCTCAGTCGATATGAGTGAAGGACGAGCTCACCTCTTTCCATCCCGATCAAGTCGAGAGCGCAGACGAAGCTGCGTGCAAGCCCTTCCTAGAACGCCACCCCTCTCAGAGCACGCATCAGCTCTAAGTAGGCCTTAATCCCTTCACACACGTACATACACATACACACATACTTACACACACATACCTACTACCCAAACTAACAAATCATTTGTGCTAATCCAAATTCCAAGGCAAGCTTTTTATTTACTTCTTAGTATTCTTGTTATTATAGGCGTGCTGTTTAAGAACAAGAAACGCAAGATAAAATAAAAAAAGACAAGCCGTAAAGAAAGGGAGATAGAGAGAGAAGAAAAAGAGAAATAGAGGGGGAGAAGAAAAAGAGAGAGAGGGAGAGAGTTTTTAGTGCGTTGTTTGATCCTGAAGCCTTAGACCTAGATCTTAACATTTATTTCCCTTGCATCATCTCCATCGTAGTACTTTTAAAATCTCCATCATCGTTACTTCAAGAAATCATAAGTATTTTATTGGTTCATTCATTCATTCATTAACCAAACTTTTGTGCATTTTCCCATCCTTCAGCATTCATCGCCTCATTCGAAGAGGAAAGAACAGATAGAGAGATCGTCATGAAAGCCTCAACGTTGGTGATTGACGTCTGAAGGAAAAGCTTTATATAATAGCATAAGAAGCTACTACTACTAGCACTGCCACCTGTGTTTTAGAACTTTTTTTTAATACTACCAAAACTAATACTACTTCTACTAGTAATACTACACTTCAACTACTACTACTACTACTACTACTACTACTACTACTACTACTACTACTACTACTACTACTACTACTACTACTACTACTACTACTACTACTACTACTACTACTACTACTAATACTAATACTACTACTACTACTACTACTACTACTACTACTACTACTACTACTACTACTACTACTACTACTACTACTACTACTCCTACTACTACTACTACTAATCTCTTCTAAGAATAGCCCATGGGAGCCTGGATTGAGACCAAACAATGAGAAGTAGTAGTAGTAGAAGTACTTGATAGTGATTTAGAACATGACAGAATGCAGAAACACACAGTTATAATATATCATTTAAGGTGATCTCCTACTACATAGAAACAACAACAAGCGCAACAAATTTATAATAATTTATAATTTGAGTCAATTTTATTAAATGCAGTATTGACAGTACAAAATAAAAACCACCTCTACACTCATACTAGAATGATACTCAGGTCTCGATATGTGGGGCTCAACCCCCTCTAGCAAAAAAGTGACTCTTTTATGAAAATCGAACATGTGTGCTGGAATGTCAAGTTTGATCCCCTATAACAAAATCTCATTTTACTGTGATATAATATCCTTTTTATAAAGACAAAAAAGTCTCCCAAAACTCAGCAAATCTAGCTCTGGTCGATACGGCGTATGTTACTTTAGAATTACTAATTCCAAACATATGGATGTGAAAAAAGTTCTTTATTGAAAACCTAACGTGCTCAATTATAAACCCGCAATAAAAGCAATCTTTTAAAGAGAATACCCAATTTGTATTTCTATTCAAGAACGGGAAAGTGGGAAATGCCACTATAAATTGCCTCTAAAAGTCAGTCTTTCCGTCGCAGGGCCACAAGGAGCCACACAGCAGCAGTGCAGATCGGCGTGTACCGCATTGGCGCTTCTTCTGCATCGTACAGACGCGCCAGTGAGTTCGCATGCGGGTGAGATTTAGTGGAAGCTCTGGTCCTTCGATGCTCAGCTCTTTCAATTGATTGTCTTGTCATCTCCTTGTCATCAACGAGGGTCAAAAGTGCCTAAAAGTTAATTTTAAAAGTCAATTACAATTTAAATTTTCTCCTTCAATGTAACTTGTCAATTGTTGTGTGGTACGAGGTTGCCAGTGCTCAAATGGATTGATGAATTCATGAAACGTGTGAAATTAATGAATGGTGTGCTGGATGAATGGATGGATGATTGGATAGATGGATGAATAGATGGGTGGATGGTTGGATATATGGATAAATAGATGGATGGATTGATGGATGAATGGATAAATAAATGGATGGGTAGATGGATGAATGAAATTAATTAATTTAAATGTACTTTTCGCCAAACTCGAACTCATCACCGACTATGGAATTAGATTTCTCCGATCTTGAAACTGAAGAAAAACTAATGACGCCATACTATTCAGAGTCTTTCGAGATCTTAGCAATTGTAAACACGGAAAAGGGCGTGGCTGGGCTGCATGCAGCCAATGAGAGACGAGCACGGCTTATTGTAATAATAAATACTCAGCTGTGTGTTTACAGCTCACGTTCACAATAACACCCTCAACGCACCGAGATTTCTCTGTAAAATGCCCGTAAGGAAGGAGCCGATGAGGTAAGAGGTAAACGTTGCAGCATTTGTCAGCCAGTCTCAGTAGTGAATTCTGTTTTTAGAAACAGCTGTAGTGTTTTACTTAGAAATTTGTGTCTGTTGTATACTATACGACCTCAAAAGTAGTTTGTTTATCTGAGTTTGTATTACTTTGGAGAGTTGTATGAAGTTGAAGGATTGTATATAACTCATACAAAGCTCCATCAGTTTGTTGTTCAGAGTTTCTTGAATTGTTGGACTGAGCCAGGCCTTGGAGCAGTTTTAAAGTTTTAAATGCATCCATCACCCTCTTCCATCACCGTCCTTCCATCAGTCCATCAAAGGATAACTAAGAATCAATAATATTGCACAAACTGAAGCACAAACTGAAGCACAAGGAGGAACATTTCCAAGGAGAACATTGTTGCTGTGTTGCTGCTGCTAACAACGGATATTTAACATTAAAACATCATCATCATCAACATCCTATCCCCATCATCACCATAAAAGTCATCATCATCATCATCATCATCATCACTTGCTTGAAACATTTTGTGAAGTGCAACTTTTGAAGATCATTTACAAGAGGCTTTCAAGCACTTCAGTAAAAGTTAATATCACACACACACACACACACACACACACACACACACACACACACACACACACACACACACACACACACACACACACACACACACACAATATAATAATAATAGTAACAATAATCGAAACATGGAATCCCCAACAACTCAAGCATCTGATGATACGAATCCAGGGTGAGCTTCTAAGGCAATCTCAACTCTTCATTTCTCTTCATTGAGTTTTTATTGAATTTTGTTGAACAAACAAAGAGTCTATATATATTTTCCGTTCTTCAATTGCGTTCCTTGCATTAAACATTAGAGTCAGTTCAAGAAAAGCTCCACCACGTATCCTCTAGACTCTAGAGTCTAGAGCATCGCCATCTCTTTCAAACTCTCCGTTCTCCGTTACTGCAAAACCACGGAATGGTCATCGGAATCGTTACTGCAAGATGGCCACAGATGAAACAATGAGGCTTCTGCTCTGAAGGGTGGCAGCAATGTCGTTAACGTCAGTCAACACCGCTCAAAAATTTAATTAATTTTTTCTTTCTAACTTTTAGTTTTCTAATTTAAATAGGAAAGTTGCAAATGTAACTCGTGTCATTTTTCGATTTGAAAAAAGATTTTATTTAAATAACTATTCATTTATTTTAATAAAAAGTGACCTATTATTTTTGTTTATTAATTTTTAAAGATTCGAGAGGGCTATCCGAGTTCGGGGAAAAACGGGTGGAGGTAGCACTAGAACTGACATATTTAGTAGAAGGTTTGTAACATCCAAAAGAGAAAGTCCTATTTTTTAATTTAAATGTTTAAGTAGCTTAACTGATGAAAATATATAAATATTTACTGAGTTAAGTGATTTATCATTTGTAAATACTAATTCAAAGAAAGCTTATTTGAGTAAGAATGGCAAAAGTTGTGGGAAAAGTGAGTTTGGAATAATTATGTATTATGAATTTATCCATTGTTATTATTGTACTGATTATTATTATTCTTATTATTTTATTGATTATTATTATTCTTCTTATTTTATTGATTATTATTATTTTTTTTATTTCATTGATATCGTTATTACACATATTATTATATCGATAGGTATTTCTAAATATAAATAAAAACATGAATGCATGTAATAAATAAAAATGCAAAAATAAGGTTACATTTACATACAATTCTCTCCTCTCTTCCTGTCCTCGTGTTAATTTGTTGCTTTCCTGAAACTCCGACAATGTCACAACAACAAAAATAATAATGTATCAATCAGTCACAACTAGTTTAAATATACCAAAATAAATTAAGAATAACAAAGAGATTACGATAACTGAGATGAACTTTGCTTCTTTACAATGTTTCTTTGTTATCATCATCATCTGGAATAATAATTAAAATGTTTGAACTCAAAAAATTAATGTCGGCCACCGGGGATGGTGGGTTGTAATGCCCAGACCCGGGATTGAACCGGGGACCTTTAGATCTTCAGTCTAACGCTCTCCCAACTAAGCTATCTAGGCCGACAAAGACTTCCAACTGTATTGTCTCCAATACGGTACAATCAGATGAAGTATTCCAATTCAGTTCAATACTTTTCGATAAAAGAAACGAACTTCAAGTGAAATGAACACCCAAGCTGGAAGTAGATTTCAAGATTCGCAGCTTTGAGCAATGTCGCTGCAAATCTTGCATACTTAATAAGTTACTTATGGTTACGTTTGAAGAAGCTTGCCGTCTTCGCAAGGACTTGCGATTAGAGGTCGGACATGGACGATTATTCATTCCCGTCCCGTTCCCGAAATTTGTTTTCCCGTCCGACCCGTTCCCGATGGGACATCAAAATTTTCATTCCCGTCCCGTCCCGTTCCCGAAATTTGTTTTCCCGTCCCGTCCCGTTCCCGATGGGCCATCAGAATTTTGATTCCCGTCCCGTCCCGTTCCCGCAACTCGATTCCCGGTCCCGACTCGTTCCCGAAACTTTTTTTTTATTCACTTTTGCTGCCATTTTCACTGGTCCCAAACACGCTAGTTCTAACATTTCTTAAAGTTTATTATTTGAAAGTCAGAGAATATTTCTTTTAATAAAATAAAACGGTGAACGGGTAGCTGAGTTGGCAATAGAGGTCGGACATGGACGATTTTTCATTCCCGGTCCCGTCCCGTTCCCGAAATTTGTTTTCCCGTCCCGTCCCGTTCCCGATGGGACATCAGAATTTTGATTCCCGTCCCGTCCCGTTCCCGAAATTTTTTTTCCCGTCCCGTCCCGTTCCCGATGGGACATCAGAATTTTGATTCCCGTCCCGTCCCGTTCCCGAAATTTTTTTTCCCGTCCCGACCCGTTCCCGAAAGCTTTTTGTTTTTTTATTTATTTTCGCTGCCGTTTTTACTGGTCCCAAACTTGCTAGTTCTAAAATTTCTTAAAATTTATTATTTGAAAGTCAGAGAATATTTCTTTTAATGAAATAAAAAAACACGATTTAAAGTTCAATATTTATTGAAATGAAAGTATTGTTTTTGAGTTATTCAATCAAGTCTTTATTGCTTTTCACACGGGTTAAACCGTTAAGAGTTTCAGCTTTCAAATGAGATGATTTTGGGTCTGAAGTTAAACGACCACATATTGAAAAATTCTGTTCACAGCGAATATAACATGCAGATACACTAAACAAAATTTTGGCTACTTCTTGTACTATTTTAAAATTGCTCATTTTACTCCAATAAAATAAAACATCTTTATAATTTTCAATTTTTTTGGGACGTAATTGTGAATATTTGTTCAATTCATCCTCTTCTGAATTTTTTTCTTTGTTCATTATTACTAATTCTTCAATAATGTTAGAAATATGTTTTTTAACAACATTCTTATTCTCTACAACTGCAAATATAAAATCATTCGTATAATTTGATAGTATAATAATTTTATTCTAATTTTTACTTTATAAAAACAAACATAATAGGTCTAAATAACCATCATTTGTTTTTTTTCTCAAAGGCACTGCAGCTTGGTCTGGCTGTAAAAAATAGAATTAAATTTTTTCTAATGAATGTCTTGGTATTTATTTCTCTTCTATCCCAAACTTTTTTCCTATTATTCTTTCATACTGGGGATGCAACAGACATGCTGTCATATGAATAAGATCAATGGCATCTTTTCTTTTGTCGAAATGATCAACTGAGCAATCATTTGAAAATTAATCATTCAAATTCAAAGTATTAATTTATAAAATTAAAATAATATAACTGACCATTTTGATTTCATCTGAAAAGTTTTCATCATCACCCATTTGTTCTAATCTCCCTAATCTTTGGACTCATCATAACAACTTCAAATGTAGTGTTGGAGGTTTTGATATTGGCAATGGTGGCTTCGTTATACTTTTCCATTGCATTTAATACTTATTTTAAGTACGGAGTATCGATGAAATAAAGATTTCCATACTTAGAAGTTTTCTGAAAAATCATTGTTGATGAATCCAATCCCAAAAACTGTTATTCCCGTTTTTCCCGTTCCCGATTTAAAAGTTGATTCCCGTTCCCGTCTTTTCCCGTTCCCGATTTGAATGTTGATTCCCGTTCCCGTTCCCGTCCCGAAAACCTATTCCCGGTTCCCGACTTTTCCCGTCCCGAAATTAATTTTCATTCCCGTTCCCGCGGGAGTCCCGCGGGTACCCGCGGGTACCCGGTCAGATCGGGTACCCGGTCCGACCTCTAGTTGGCAACGACTCTTGGCTTGACTAATATTGAAAGGTCTTAGGTTCAAGTGCAACCAATGCCTTAGTAACCCAAAGGCGCAAATGAAAATATGCAGCCTAAGTGGCCTGGAAGCCCGTTCGGGTTATACGCCACTATAATAATGCTCGTCATTATTATTATTATTTTAAAAAAAACACGATTTAAATTTCAAATATTTATTGAAATGAAAGTATTGAAGTTAGTCATTGTTTTTGAGTAATTCAATAAAGTCTTTATTGCTTTTCACACGGATCAAACCGTTAAGAGTTTTAGCTTTCAAATTAGATGATTTTGGGTCTGAAGTTAAACGACCACATGTTGACAAATTCCGTTCACAGGGAATAGAACTTGCAGGTGTACTAAACAAAATCTTGGCTACTTCTTGTAGTATTGGAAAATTGTCTATTTTACTCAAATAAAATAAAACATCTTTATAATCTTCAATTTTGTTGGGACGTAATTGTGAATATTTGTACAATTCATCTTCTTCTGAATTTTTTTCTTCGTTCATTAATATTAATTCTTCAATAATGTTAGAAATATGTTTTTTGACAACATTCTTATTTTCCACAACTGAAAATATAAAATCATTCGTATAATTTGATAGTATACAAATTTTATTATAATTTTTACGTTATAAAAACAAACATAATAGGTCTAAATAACCATCATTTGTTTTTTTTACAACGGCACTGCAGCTTGGTTTGGCTGTACAAAATAGAATTTAATTTTCTCTAATGAAAGTCTTGGTATTTATTTCTTTTCTATCCCAAACTTTTTTTCTATTTTTCTTTCATACTGGGGATGCAACAGACATGTTGCCATATGAATAAGATCAATGGGCATCTTTTCTTTTGTCGAAATGATCAACTGAGCAATCAACTGGAAATTAATCATTCACATTCAAAGTATTAATTTATAAAATAAAAATAATATAACTGACCAGTTTGATTTCATCTGACAAGTTTTCATCATCACCCATAACAACTTCAAATGTAGTGTTTGAGATTTTGACATTGGCAATGGTGGCTTCGTTATACATTTCCATTGCATTTAATACTTATTTTAAGTACGGAGTATCGATGAAATAGAGATTTCCATACTTAGAAGTTTGCTGAAAAATCATTGTTAAAGAATCCAATCCCAATTCCCGTTTTTCCCGTTCCCGATTTAAAAGTTGATTCCCGTTCCCGTCTTTTCCCGTTTCAGATTTGAATGTTGATTCCCGTTCCCGTTCCCGTACCGAAAACTTGCGATCGGATGATGAAGGTAAAGAGATGATTATACAAAGTCGGAATCAACAACGAATGCTGTGACTTTAGCGCCACAGAGCTTCAAAATATTGCTGTTGTTGAACTATTTTTATTTCTTAATGTAGTTTTCTTTAACTTGTATACTTATTGAATTATAACATACTTATTTTGATTTAATTCCTTAATAAGTCATCCATCCATCCATTCATCTATCCATTCATCCGCTCACCCGTCTATCTATCCATTTATCCTTTCATCTATCCACCCGTCCATCCATCCGTTCATTCATCTATCCATCCATCCGTTTATCCATCTATCAATCTATATATCTTTCCATCCACCTATCCATCCATACACCCATCCATCCATCCATCCACCTATCCATCCATCCATCCATCTGTTCATTTATTTATCTATTTATCCATCCGTTCATCCATTTATCTATCTACCCATCCATCCATCTATCTATCCATCCATCCATCTATCTATTCACGCTAGTTAATCCTTTGAATAAAAAAATAAAAAGTATAAAAAATGGTCGAAATAAAAAGACAAATATTCCATTTGATATGTTTTACTTGGAAGAAAGAAACTGAAGAGGGCATATTCTGGCGCTCATGTGTGTTTTCTTAACTAGATGTTTACCGCCTCTAATAATAATAATAATAATCATAATAATAATAATAATAATAATAATATAATAATAATAGTTCATAATATCAAGGTTTATATGATAATAATAACAATTGCCAACAATAAGCAATAGCATTGTAGAAAATAAAAGTAAGATTGCGATGATCTTCATTAAAAATAATATTTCTTATTTTAATTATGTTTTCATTCCATAGCATCTTTAACTTTTGCACGAGCCGATGGATGCTTGTGAATTCTCTCTTGCATTCTCGCTTTGTGGCAGTTGTTTGGTGGTAGTTGTTTGGTGGCAGTTGTTTGGTGGTAGTTGTTTGGTGGCAGTTGTTTGGTGGCAGTTGTTTGGTGGAAGTTGTTTGGTGGCAGTTGTTTGGTGGTAGTTGTTTGGTGGTAGTTGTTTGGTGGCAGTTGTTTGGTGGTAGTTGTTTGGTGGCAGTTGTTTGGTGGCAGTGGTTTGCTGGTAGTTGTTTGGTGGTAGTTGTTTGGTGGTAGTTGTTTGGTGGTAGTTGTTTGGTGGTAGTTGTTTGGTGGTAGTTGTTTGGTGGTAGTTGTTTGTGGAGTGGTTGTTGTTTGGTGGTAGTTGTTTGGTGGTAGTTGTTTGTGGAGTGGTTGTTGTTTGGTGGTAGTTGTTTGTGGAGTGGTTGTTGTTTGGTGGTAGTTGTTTGGTGGTAGTTGTTTGGTGGTAGTTGTTTGGTGGTAGTTGTTTGGTGGTAGTTGTTTGGTGGTAGTTGTTTGGTGGTAGTTGTTTGGTGGTAGTTGTTTGGTGGTAGTTGTTTGGTGGAAGTTGTTTGGTGGTAGTTGTTTGGTGGTAGTTGTTTGGTGGTAGTTGTTTGGTGGTAGTTGTTTGTGGAGTGGTTGTTGTTTGGTGGTAGTTGTTTGGTGGTAGTTGTTTGTGGAGTGGTTGTTGTTTGGTGGTAGTTGTTTGTAGAGTGGTTGTTGTTTGGTGGTAGTTGTTTGGTGGTACAAAAGATCTATGGCAGGTTCTGATCAATGTTTTTCTTTTTTAGCGCTGATTCGTCTTAAAAATGAACTTTAAACTCAACTTTGAAGTTGATCAGTAGACTGCACTCACCCGTGTTACTATGTCACTCTTGCAAATGCAATTTGAGATGATTTTGAAGTTTTAAAAGCTACCCACTCTCTTTTGATGTTGTTGTACGTGCTTTACGGGGTGCGTGTCATCTTAAACATGTGTTATGTGTTCTTTCGTGTGGCATGTGGCAGGTTTCGTGCCATCCACGTCAACTTCCTGAGTTTTGGAAGCGTTGCCCTCCCTAGTTGTGAGTTGTTTCACTGCGAGTTTCCATGTTTCGACTGTGCTATCCGTAGTGTCTCATGTGTTATTTAAGGGCTTACGTGTTAGCAAGACCTTGTAATTTTAAGTCTTCAATCAGTTTAACATGTGGTGCTAGACACACCACATGTGGATTTACATATCTTGGGTGTGTTATTTCACATTTGTTACATGGGATTGCAATATTTCTTATGCTTTCTTCTTCATTTTATTAAGCATATAAATTTTGCACTCAGCTAAAAGAATGTTTACAAGCAATTACGGCTGTTGTTTTGGTGCTTATAATTATTATTATTATATAATTTGGCGCTGCTTAAGATACTTAAAAGTGAACTTGGATGGTAAGTTATGGCGTTTCTTCACAGTGAGGCCTTGTGATGTAGTGTGGTTGCTTGTGATTCACTAATACATGTATTTTAGTTTTGTATTTTTGTTTTTCAGTACTTGCTTGTAGGTACTGTATTGATAAATGTAATGCGTTGTTTCAAGTTATTTTAAATATTTTTCATCATCTTATTGTATTGTATTATATCCTTAAGGCATACTTCTTGATTGCACTCCCTCAAAAACCTCATTCTCTCTCCTTCTTTTGCTGGTCGTTTTGATTGCCTATTGATCGGATTGAAGATTATTGGAGAGATGGGGAGGAGAGAGAGGCTTGAAAGAATGTGAAATAGATTCAGTAAACTATGTCAGATCCTGATAAAATAGAGAAAATATTGTAGATTACAATAAAATACAAAAATCAAATTAGATTATATCACAATACAAAAAATATTTTAGAACAAATTATAGTTGCTCGTGCTGCTAAGTTTTCTCACATTTCTCCTTATCTTCGTTTGTTACATTGGTTACCTTTGAGATCTAGAGTGACTTTTAAAATATGTTTAAATATGTTTAAAATTCATAACTTCAATGCTAACCCTAAATCTGGTCTAAGATCATCTACCTTTAAAGCGTTCTTTTCGGTTTCCAGTTAAACACTCTTTTGCTAAACGTTCTTTTTCTTACTGTGGTCCTCTTTTATGTAATTCTTTACCCTCTTCTTTAACTTCAACTAAGTCACTCATAACTTTCCGTCGAGGCCTGAAGACGTACTTGTTCAAGACGTGATGGCTGAGCGCTTTTGTTCACCTAAAAGGGCGCTATACAAATCATTAGTGATTGATTGATGATTGATAGTGCACTGAAAGATAAAAAATATAAAAGTGTAGTAAGATGAAGTAAAATGCGATGGCATGAAACCAGAGAGAGAGGCTTCTTAAGAAATAATAACATTAATCGTAATGAGCATTATTACATTGTAACCCAAACGGGTTCCTAGGCTGAAATATTTTCAATTCGCGCTTATGGTCATCGTTACACATGCTGCTATAATAGACACGTGATTGAATAATTGCTAATTAAGTTATGATAATTAAACCAATTATGATAGGTAACTACGCTAAGTTAAAAACTTATAATTGGTAATTACTTTGGATACAAATGTAAAACGGAGCAAATAATAATAAATCAGGAAAAGAGATTGAAAGTAAAAATTTAAATAAACGAACGTTCGTTTTTGTGCTACTCTCATCAATTTTTTCCAAAATTATTTTTTTACACACTTTTATTTTAATTTGTTCAGTTAGACATATCTTTGGTTAGCGGCTGCCATTTTGGCAGCCGCTCAAATAAATTTGTGGAATAAACGGTTTTGGGTATAATATATTAAAATTTTAGAATCTAAAGTCTAAATAAAAATTAAATTAAATTAATTAGAATGTTTTTAGTGCAAATGTTGGTTGTTTTGAATCTGTCGAGAATGGCCGCAGCAGACCAAGATGGCCGCAGGGAATCAAAGCGCTCAAGGAGAAAGGATAAAGGAGAAAGCTTTCCATAGCAGCAGCAGTACCAGCGTTGGCAAAGACTTCTCCTTCACCCTCTTTCGCAGCCTCGGCACCAGTGGCAAGACAGAAAATTGAGAAGAATGATGATTGTGTTTTGAGGATGATGTGGTAATGATTGTGCTGTGGTATGAGTGTTGGTATTGTGGTGATGAAAGAATTTTTTATTTATGGTGATAGTGATTTTTTGGCGGTGATTGTCATGGTGGGGTGGGTGAGGTTGGATTATTGAGGTTGATCGTGTGTTTATATATATATTTTAATTTATATATATACATATATTGGTAATGGTCTAAAAACCGTTTTATTTAACAAATTTATTTGAAGAGCGCCTTTGTTCACTTAGTAAAGGGCGCTATACAAATCATTAGTGATTGATTGATTGATTGATTGATTGATTATTATTATTATTTTTTGAGCGAAGTTCAAGTTTTTTAAGGTTTTCTATTGCAAACTTGACGGTAAGTTTTGGGGAGCGGTGATGGCTTAGATGGTAGACGTTGAAACTTGCAACTAAAAGGTTGCCTGTTCGAATCCCTGATAGGCAACCGTGAACTATTATATACCTTGTGTATATGATGCGGTGTTTGCGACGTATGCATTGAAAGATGTGTACGTTGTGTGGAGTGGAGTCTTTGGCGCATAAGAACCATGCTTCCTAGAACCATTGTAACATGGCCTGCATCTGTCAGGCTGTGAACGATATAGACAAAAAAAAGTCAAATTAAATAAAGGGAAATTAATCTTTTTCTCTTATTTTAAGACCGATGGGTTGCTTTCAACCTATTTTATAATATTTCAAGTTGGTTTATCTGAAATACTTTTGCTAAAACTTTAGATTTTAAATCTTTTTTATCTTATAATTGTTATTTTATTCTTAATTATTCGGAACATCTACGCCAACTTAATAACAGTATACGGAGCTTGATCACACTAAAAAAATGGATCTGACTTAAGTAAAAGATATTCAACTTAATTTGAGTTTTCAGCGATTTAATTTGAAAAGAATTCTAAAATCTCGATAAAACACAGAAATTGGATTTGAGATTTTCCCATCACTGGTAGCAATGTGTTGGGTAGATGTAGTATCAGGTTGTTTTATTGTAGTATCAAGTTGTTGTATTGTAGTATCAGGTTGTTGTATTGTAGTATCAGGTTGTTGTATTGTAGTATCAGGTTGTAGTATTGTAGTATCAGGTTGTTTATTGTAGTATCAGGTTGTTGTATTGTAGTATCAGGTTATTGTATTGTAGTATCAGGGTGTAGTATTGTAGTATCAGGTTGTTGTATTGTAGTATCAGGTTGTTGTATTGTAGTATCAGGTTGTAGTATTGTAGTATCAGGTTGTTGTATTGTAGTATCAGGTTGTAGTATTGTAGTATCAGGTTGTTGTATTGTAGTATCAAGTTGTTGTATTGTAGTATCAGGTTGTTGTATTGTAGTATCAGGTTGTAGTATTGTAGTATCAGGTTGTTGTATTGTAGTATCAGGTTGTTGTATTGTAGTATCAGGTTGTAGTATTGTAGTATCAGGTTGTTGTATTGTAGTATCAGGTTGTAGTATTGTAGTATCAGGTTGTTTTATTGTAGTATCAGGTTGTTGTATTGTAGTTTCAGGTTGTAGTATTGTTGTATCAGGTTGTTGTATTGTAGTATCAGGTTGTAGTATTGTAGTATCAGGTTGTTGTATTGTAGTATCAGGTTGTTGTATTGTAGTATCAAGTTGTTGTATTGTAGTATCAGGTTGTTGTATTGTAGTATCAGGTTGTTGTATTGTAGTATCAGGTTGTTGTATTGTAGTATCAGGTTGTTGTATTGTAGTATCAGGTTGTAGTATTGTAGTATCAGGTTGTTGTATTGTAGTATCAGGTTGTAGTATTGTAGTATCAGGTTGTTGTATTGTAGTATCAGGTTGTTGTATTGTAGTATCAGGTTGTAGTATTGTAGTATCAGGTTGTTGTATTGTAGTATCAGGTTGTTGTATTGTAGTATCAGGTTGTTGTATTGTAGTATCAAGTTGTTGTATTGTAGTATCAGGTTGTTGTATTGTAGTATCAGGTTGTAGTATTGTAGTATCAGGTTGTTGTATTGTAGTATCAGGTTGTTGTATTGTAGTATCAGGTTGTAGTATTGTAGTATCAGGTTGTTGTATTGTAGTATCAGGTTGTAGTATTGTAGTATCAGGTTGTTTTATTGTAGTATCAGGTTGTTGTATTGTAGTTTCAGGTTGTAGTATTGTTGTATCAGGTTGTTGTATTGTAGTATCAGGTTGTAGTATTGTAGTATCAGGTTGTTGTATTGTAGTATCAGGTTGTTGTATTGTAGTATCAAGTTGTTGTATTGTAGTATCAGGTTGTTGTATTGTAGTATCAGGTTGTTGTATTGTAGTATCAGGTTGTTGTATTGTAGTATCAGGTTGTTGTATTGTAGTATCAGATTGTAGTATTGTAGTATCAGGTTGTTGTATTGTAGTATCAGGTTGTAGTATTGTAGTATCAGGTTGTTGTATTGTAGTATCAGGTTTTTGTATTGTAGTATCAGGTTGTTGTATTGTAGTATCAGGTTTTTGTATTGTAGTATCAGGTTGTAGTATTGAAAAACAAATGAATGGCATTGAGAGTAGCTGCACTTGGCTTGAGGGAGGGCAAGGCAGTAACCATGATTGATGGAATTTCGAGAGTTCTTGTGGCATCTAGTTCATCGATTGTTGTGAAGAAGACAGGCCCTGACAAAGGCAGTGTTGACACTGATGAAAAGATTTGTGTTGTTGTAAGACTTGAGCGAGGGGTTTGACAAATGGTTGTTTGTTTCTTGCTAGCATCAAGTGCTTGATGGGACTCTGTGTTTGCCAAAAGCACCAAGTCTCCAAACAGTTGGTTTTCATTGTACCTCAGTTAGTGAGCAGTTATGAGGAATTGTGAGCGAGATTTGTGAATTGAAGAGAAGTGATTGTCGATGGAGAGATGACATTAAACTCTTTCATCATCTGACCATTGTGTTCACATTTTAAGAAGAAAAATAGCATTTTCTATTTTTTTACTTTCAAAGAATCACTTATAGGAGCACTTCCCGTTGCAATTCAAGAGCTTTCCTTGCCATTCTTGCTCTTGTCCTTAAAAAAAAGGCAAAGATCACGGGAAATCTAGACTTTTAGTTCGTTGGACTGGTCAGTGTGGTTGTTTGCCCATCAACCTTAGAACAAGGTGAAACTTGTCGCAAATACCGAAACCTTATAAAAAGATATGGAAGAAAAGCTGGAAAAAAGAAGCATCAGGACTGAAGACACCAAGAAGCAGCCAGAGCGTGTAGTATAAGTGATGCAGGAACTGTATTCAGTCTGCAAAAAAAGACTGAATACAGTTGCAGTCTAGATATATTCCAAGTAATAAACAGTGGTGTAGTGATGTGTACTAATCACAAATGTGACGCAATAGTTAGCGAAAAGTCGTAATTACTCAGAAAGGTGCATAGTTAGGTCATAACACGCAATTCGATATCTTGATTTCAGAGTGAACTTTTTAAAAGATATTGAAATAACTCTTCGCTTCTTTGGTTTTGAGTAATTCTTCATCTAACTGACAAAGAGGAACATAAGATTGCTAATAGATTATATCTCTAGTTTGATAATTTTCTCAGTATTGCATTGTATTGTATTTTATTTTATTGTATTGCATTGTATTGTATTGTATTGTATTCTATTTTATTTTATTTTACTTTATTATATTTTATTTCATTGTTTTGTATTGTATTGTATTGCGTTGTATTTTATTGTATTGTATTTTATTGTATCGAATTTTATTTGTATTGTATTTTATTATATTGTATTTTATTTTATTATATATTATTTTATTGTATTTTATTGTATTTTATTGTATTTTATTGTATTTTATTGTATTGTATTGTATTGTATTGAACTTTTCGTTCACAGCCCACGATTTAAGCTGGATGGCTTCAATCGTTGGCTGCCCTGGGTCGATGTATGCCGAGATTTGTTGTCTGTATGAGGTTCTTGGTCTGCCAGAACGCTTTCGTGCTTTCATCTCGGACTCGTAGAACAAATAGCGGTGCACAGGCTCATCCAGGAGCATGCGAAGACAATGACCAGTAAATGCAAGTTGTCGTTTTCTGATCATTTCGCTGATGCGCTCCTGTCCGACTCGTGCGTAGAGAGACTCGTTTGTGACGTGGTCGCTAGACTGTTGGATTCCAAGCATCGTCCGATAGCAAGTCCTGCGAAGACGTCAAGTTTCTTCGACAACGCTGCAGTGAGTATCCATGATTCGCAGCCGTGGAGCAAAATTGAGACGCAAGTGGCTTGAAAGATGCGAATCTTGAGATCTGTGTTCAGCTTGGGTGAGCGAAGAAACTTTTGTAGCTTCGTGAAGGCTGCCCATGCAAGGCCGATTCGGATTCTAACATCGTGATCTGTAGTCCCAAGATACGACCCAAGGTGTGAAAATAAAAGGTAGGATTAAGATTTAGGGTTAGGACAAGGGTTATTTTAAATTTCACGGGAATTAACATCTTGCCTTGGCGATAGGAACTGGAGATTGCCCTTGGAGACGCCGATAGTTGTGATGGCATCTGCAGGCATGCTTCCTTTTATAGATCTCTAGAAAGGTTTTGACGCAGTCGAATGAAGGAGATGACGAGCATTATTATAGTGGCGTATAACCCGAACGAGTTTCTAGGCCACTTAGGCTGCATATTTTCATTTGCGGCTTTGGGTTACTAGGGCATTGGTTGCACTCGAACCTAGGACCTTTCATTATTGGTCAAGCCGAGAGTCGTTGCCGACTCGGCTACCCGTTCACCAGATGAATTTGTTCATATGCTTGCAAAGCTGCAGAAATGTCAGTGAAAGAGAATAATAACGATTGAATGCTTGCAAATATTGGGCTTATAATTTTGAATTATGTATCTATTTATTTTAATTTGCACTATTAACAAAGTACGAGATATGAGTTCAAAATTGCAGGAAACTCTTCATTGGAGGCCTCAGCTGGCAGACGACCACGGGTGAGCACTCACTTTTGCCATAGCAACAACACTCCTTCTGCACTGAAAACAATCGATTGACTCCGTAAACTCCTCGTTCACATCAGTACTTTCACACCCAACCACCAGTCCACTGCATTATAGCGCTCCGCGTTGTTCTTCCATCCCATAATTCCACCATTCCACCTCCATGTAACCCCTTTACCACCATCATCATGCCAAAACCATCCCCACCGTCCTACAACCACTCCCCATCCCACCACCACACCTTCTCACCACCACCACCACCTTCTCACCACTACCACCACCTTCTCACCACCACCACCTTTTCACCACCACCACCTTCTCACCACCACCACCTTTTCACCCCCACCTTTTCACCACCACCACCACCTTCTCACCACCACCTCCATTCCATAACCACCGCCTCCATCCCACCACAACCTCCATCCCAACACCACTTCTATCCCACCATCACCACCACCACCCATATCCCAACACCACCTCCATCCTACTACCACCACCACCACCACCACCTTCATTCCACCACCATTACCACCACCTCCATCCCACCACCTCCATCCCACCACCACCTCCATCCCACCACCACCTCCATCCCACCACCACCTCCATGCCACCACCACTTCCATCCCACCACCACCTCCATGCCACCACCACCTCCATGCCACCACCACCACCATGCCACCACCACCTCCATCCCACCACCACCTCCATCCCACCACCACCACTACCACCTCCATGCCACCACCACCACCACCTACACCACCACTACCACCTCCATGCCACCACCACCACCTCCATGCCACCACCACCACCTCCATCCCACCACCACCACCACCACCTCCATGCCACCACCACCTCCACCACCTCCATCTCACCACCACCACCTCCACCACCTCCATCTCACCACCACCACCTCCATCCCACCACCACCACCACCACCTCCATCTCACCACCACCACCTCCATCCCACCACCACCACTACCACCTCCATGCCACCACCACCACCACCTACACCACCACTACCACCTCCATGCCACCACCACCACCTCCATCCCACCACCACCTCCATCCCACCACCACCACCTCCATGCCACCACCACCTCCATCTCACCACCACCTCCATCCCACCACCACCACCACCACCTCCACCACCTCCATCTCACCACCACCACCTCCATCCCACCACCACCACCACCACCTCCATCTCACCACCACCACCTCCATCCCACCACCATCTCCATGCCACCACCACCTCCATGCCACCACCACCTCCATGCCACCACCACCTCCATGCCACCACCACCTCCATGCCGCCACCACCACCACCTCCATGCCACCACCACCTCCATGCCACCACCACCTCCATGCCGCCACCACCACCACCTCCATGCCACCACCACCTCCATCCCACCACCACCACTACCACCTCCATGCCACCACCACCACCACCTACACCACCACTACCACCTCCATGCCACCACCACCACCTCCATCTCACCACCACCTCCATCCCACCACCACCACCACCACCTCCACCACCTCCATCTCACCACCACCACCTCCATCCCACCACCACCACCACCACCTCCATCTCACCACCACCACCTCCATCCCACCACCATCTCCATGCCACCACCACCTCCATGCCACCACCACCTCCATGCCACCCCCACCTCCATGCCACCACCACCTCCATGCCGCCACCACCACCACCTCCATGCCACCACCACCACCACCTCCATCCCACCACCACTACCACGACAGACAAACTCTGCGAGTACTTCAACCGCTTCGGCGAGATCGCAGAGTGCATGGTGATGAAGGACCCCATCACCAAGCGCTCCAGGTGAGCAGCAATCAATTCATTTAGCGCACCATTAATAACAATAACAATAACAATAATAATAATCTCATTTTTTAAGTAACTTTAGTTTTAGTGCATTTTGGGTTCTATTTAGATTGCTTTATTTATTTGAGCCTCTTTGCTCTAATAAATTGGATTCAATTTACTGGAATCATTTGAATCCTCATCATCATCATCAACATCATCATCATCCTCATCAACATCATTATCATCATCATCATCAACATTATCATCATCTTTACCATCATCATCTTCATCATTAACATCATCAACCTCATCATCATCAACATCATCATCATCTTTATCATCATCACCTACATCATCATCATCATCATGCCAACACACGCATGTGTCAGTAATTGGAAACCTCATGCTCCAGAAGCATCAATAAGATACAAAGAATTGCTGGAGACAAATACAATAAGATACAAAGAATTGCTGGAGACAAATATAATAAGATACAAAGAATTGCTGGAGACAAATACAATAAGATACAAAGAATTGTGGTACACTTTTTCGGGGTTGTAATGTTAAATGATGCAATTTTAATGATGCAATTTCAAAACGATGCTCTCAAAAAGAGAGATCTCACTATTCATCCTAACTAAGCACTTTCCATGGTTTATTAGTTTTAAATTATAACCGTCTAAGTTCTCAGCTGAGCTGTTTGCTATCATCATCAGCCGCAGCACCTCTCCAGGCTGTCAAAAACCTCTCTATCATAGTGGTGATTGCACACAGCTGGGTTTTATTGACTGCCCCCTGGATTGAATGTCACATAACACTTTTCATATCACATTCTGCTTTTTATTCCTTAACGAATTGTCTAATATAAAATATAAAAGTTATACACTGCCATTTCAAAATTATGTCTGAGAGTTATAAATAGGGAGAACTTTTCAGCTACGCTATTTAAACAGTTTAATTTCAAGCATGCTCGTTTAGTCTAAAAACAGAATAAATGTTTTTGTTTTTATTCAATTGAAGAATGAAAGCTCTAACAAAATGTGCATGAGGCAGCGAGAGAACAACATGTATAAGGCGACACTTTTGCTTATAAAGTTTACTTTTAAAAGCTTGTGCGTCTTGTACACGGATTTTACTGGATATCAAGCTTGAGACATCAAAGGCTACATCGCCAGTAACTGTAACTTTAAAAACCTTTTTAAAAATAAATAAATAAATTTCAAGTTCTAATATCATAACTAGAATTTCAAAAAAAGTGTTATTAAAAATAAACTAATAAATTTAGATAAAACAACTTAGGTTATAATAGGGTTATGGAGATTCTTTTATGAATATTTCTCAATTATTTTCAGCAATCAATAACAGAGTGAGCTTTAGAAAGGATGCGTCTAATACATGGTCTTCAACGGTACATTGACTGTAACGTTGTTTCCTTTTAACCACTTCCTTCTCAACCGATTCCAACCAAGTCTACATTTATACATTTATTGGCTCTTAGTCTTTCTATTCTTAGTCGAATAAAATAATGTCAAATTCAAGTTTTCAATAATTAGCACCTGTAGACAAGTTATATAGTTTTTAACATTTATGCGCTCAAAACAAACTATTTTTTCAAAAAGTTATGGTGTCTGGACTTATGGGTGTCCGAACAATTGGAGTAGTCACGGTAACTGGTTACAATATTAAAAATAATAATGAGCATTTTTATAGCAGTGTATAACCCGAACATTTACCAGGTCACTAAAGGTGCATAAGCAATATACAAATAGTTATAGGTAGGAGGGGGCATAAGTTATATACAAATAGTTATAGGTAGGAGGAGCGAGGCATAAGTTATATACAAATAGTTATAGGTAGGAGGGGGCATAAGTTATATAAAAATAGTTATAGGTAGGAGGAGGGAGGCATAAGTTATATACAAATAGTTATAGGTAGGAGGGGGCATAAGTTATATACAAATAGTTATAGGTAGGAGGGGGCATAAGTTATATACAAATAGTTATAGGTAGGAGGGGGCATAAGTTATATACAAATAGTTATAGGTAGAAGGGGGCATAAGTTATATACAAATAGTTATAGGTAGGAGGGGGGGCATAAGTTATATACAAATAGTTATAGGTAGGAGGGGGCATAAGTTATATACAAATAGTTATAGGTAGGAGGGGGGGGGGGCATAAGTAGGCAAAAAGTCTAAAATTGGAAATTTGTTACGTCCACTTGGAATATGGTTCAATAGGTTATTTCAGGAATATTTTAAATTCGAAGTTGGTACTTTTGATAAACCCCCCCCCCCTCCGCCCAAAAAAATTAAGCCTCAGAATTTTCAAGTAAAATGAAATTATTAGATAATTTAATTTATGAATGATGTTCTGCAATTAGTTGAAACATATATAAAGATATATCAGGTTTTAAAAAGTTTTATGGTGAAAATAAACGTTTATAGAAAAAATAAAAGTGTAGTTGGACATGCACTTGACACGTGTCTTCAGCTGGTGGCTTCTGAGCTCAGCTAAACCCTGGAACCGATTCAATGAGTTTATTCTCTTCCTTTAGTAAATAATGGTATCCAGTGAGCTGTTTTTTTTACGAAAACAACAAATTCGGGTTTTTACCAAGGCAACAATAATTCCTTAACGAATTGTCTAATATAAAATATAAAAGTTATACACTGCCATTTCAAAATTATGTCTGAGAGTTATAAATAGGGAGAACTTTTCAGCTACGCTATTTAAACAGTTTAATTTCAAGCATGCTCGTTTAGTCTAAAAACAGAATAAATGTTTTTGTTTTTATTCAATTGAAGAATGAAAGCTCTAACAAAATGTGCATGAGGCAGCGAGAGAACAACATGTATAAGGCGACACTTTTACTTATAAAGTTCACTTTTAAAAGCTTGTGCGTCTTGTACACGGATTTTACTGGATATCAAGCTTGAGACATCAAAGACTACATCGCCAGTAACTGTAACTTTAAAAACTTTTTTATAAATAAATAAATAAATTTCAAGTTCTAATATCATAACTAGAAGTTCAAAGAAAGTGTTATTGAAAATAAACTAATAAATTTAGATAAAACAACTTAGGTTGTAATAGGGTTATGAAGATTTTTTTAATGAATATTTCTCAATTATTTTCAGCAATCAATAACAGAGTGAGCTTTAGAAAGGATGCGTCTAATACATGGTCTTCAACGGTACATTGACTGTAACGTTGCTTCCTTTTAACCACTTTCTTCTCAACCGATTCCAACCAAGTCTACATTTATACATTTATTGGCTCTTAGTCTTTCTATTCTTAGTCGAATAAAATAATGTCAAATTCAAGTTTTCAATAATTAACACCTGTAGACAAGTTATATAGTTTTTAACATTTATGCGCTCAAAACCAACTATTTTTTCGAAAAGTTATGGTGTTTGGACTTATGGGTGTCCGAACAATTGGAGTAGTCACGGTAACTGGTTACAATAATAAAAATAATAATGAGCATTTTCATAGCAGTGTATAACCCGAACATTTACCAGGTCACTAAAGGTGCATAAGCAATATACAAATAGTTATAGGTAGGAGGGGGCATAAGTTATATACAAATAGTTATAGGTAGGAGGAGCGAGGCATAAGTTATATACAAATAGTTATAGGTAGGAGGGGGCATAAGTTATATAAAAATAGTTATAGGTAGGAGGAGGGAGGCATAAGTTATATACAAATAGTTATAGGTAGGAGGGGGCATAAGTTATATACAAATAGTTATAGGTAGGAGGGGGCATAAGTTATATACAAATAGTTATAGGTAGGAGGGGGCATAAGTTATATACAAATAGTTATAGGTAGAAGGGGGCATAAGTTATATACAAATAGTTATAGGTAGGAGGGGGGGCATAAGTTATATACAAATAGTTATAGGTAGGAGGGGGCATAAGTTATATACAAATAGTTATAGGTAGGAGGGGGGGGGGGCATAAGTAGGCAAAAAGTCTAAAATTGGAAATTTGTTACGTCCACTTGGAATATGGTTCAATAGGTTATTTCAGGAATATTTTAAATTCGAAGTTGGTACTTTTGATAAACCCCCCCCCCTCCGCCCAAAAAAATTAAGCCTCAGAATTTTCAAGTAAAATGAAATTATTAGATAATTTAATTTATGAATGATGTTCTGCAATTAGTTGAAACATATATAAAGATATATCAGGTTTTAAAAAGTTTTATGGTGAAAATAAACGTTTATAGAAAAAATAAAAGTGTAGTTGGACATGCACTTGACACGTGTCTTCAGCTGGTGGCTTCTGAGCTCAGCTAAACCCTGGAACCGATTCAATGAGTTTATTCTCTTCCTTTAGTAAATAATGGTATCCAGTGAGCTGTTTTTTTTACGAAAACAACAAATTCGGGTTTTTACCAAGGCAACAATAATTCCTTAACGAATTGTCTAATATAAAATATAAAAGTTATACACTGCCATTTCAAAATTATGTCTGAGAGTTATAAATAGGGAGAACTTTTCAGCTACGCTATTTAAACAGTTTAATTTCAAGCATGCTCGTTTAGTCTAAAAACAGAATAAATGTTTTTGTTTTTATTCAATTGAAGAATGAAAGCTCTAACAAAATGTGCATGAGGCAGCGAGAGAACAACATGTATAAGGCGACACTTTTGCTTATAAAGTTCACTTTTAAAAGCTTGTGCGTCTTGTACACGGATTTTACTGGATATCAAGCTTGAGACATCAAAGACTACATCGCCAGTAACTGTAACTTTAAAAACTTTTTTATAAATAAATAAATAAATTTCAAGTTCTAATATCATAACTAGAAGTTCAAAGAAAGTGTTATTGAAAATAAACTAATAAATTTAGATAAAACAACTTAGGTTGTAATAGGGTTATGAAGATTTTTTTAATGAATATTTCTCAATTATTTTCAGCAATCAATAACAGAGTGAGCTTTAGAAAGGATGCGTCTAATACATGGTCTTCAACGGTACATTGACTGTAACGTTGCTTCCTTTTAACCACTTTCTTCTCAACCGATTCCAACCAAGTCTACATTTATACATTTATTGGCTCTTAGTCTTTCTATTCTTAGTCGAATAAAATAATGTCAAATTCAAGTTTTCAATAATTAACACCTGTAGACAAGTTATATAGTTTTTAACATTTATGCGCTCAAAACAAACTATTTTTTCAAAAAGTTATGGTGTCTGGACTTATGGGTGTCCGAACAATTGGAGTAGTCACGGTAACTGGTTACAATAATAAAAATAATAATGAGCATTTTCATAGCAGTGTATAACCCGAACATTTTCCAGGTCACTAAAGGTGCATAAGCAATATACAAATAGTTATAGGTAGGAGGGGGCATAAGTTATATACAAATAGTTATAGGTAGGAGGAGCGAGGCATAAGTTATATACAAATAGTTATAGGTAGGAGGGGGCATAAGTTATATAAAAATAGTTATAGGTAGGAGGAGGGAGGCATAAGTTATATACAAATAGTTATAGGTAGGAGGGGGCATAAGTTATATACAAATAGTTATAGGTAGGAGGGGGCATAAGTTATATACAAATAGTTATAGGTAGGAGGAGCGAGGCATAAGTTATATACAAATAGTTATAGGTAGGAGGGGGCATAAGTTATATAAAAATAGTTATAGGTAGGAGGGGGCATAAGTTATATACAAATAGTTATAGGTAGGAGGGAGGCATAAGTTATATACAAATAGTTATAGGTAGGAGGGGGCATAAGTTATATACAAATAGTTATAGGTAGGAGGGGGCATAAGTTATATACAAATAGTTATAGGTAGGAGGGGGCATAAGTTATATACAAATAGTTATAGGTAGAAGGGGGCATAAGTTATATACAAATAGTTATAGGTAGGAGGGGGGGCATAAGTTATATACAAATAGTTATAGGTAGGAGGGGGGGGGGCATAAGTAGGCAAAAAGTCTAAAATTGGAAATTTGTTACGTCCACTTGGAATATGGTTCAATAGGTTATTTCAGGAATATTTTAAATTCGAAGTTGGTACTTTTGATAAACCCCCCCCCCTCCGCCCAAAAAAATTAAGCCTCAGAATTTTCAAGTAAAATGAAATTATTAGATAATTTAATTTATGAATGATGTTCTGCAATTAGTTGAAACATATATAAAGATATATCAGGTTTTAAAAAGTTTTATGGTGAAAATAAACGTTTATAGAAAAAATAAAAGTGTAGTTGGACATGCACTTGACATGTGTCTTCAGCTGGTGGCTTCTGAGCTCAGCTAAACCCTGGAACCGATTCAATGAGTTTATTCTCTTCCTTTAGTAAATAATGGTATCCAGTGAGCTGTTTTTTTTACGAAAACAACAAATTCGGGTTTTTACCAAGGCAACAATAATTCCTTAACGAATTGTCTAATATAAAATATAAAAGTTATACACTGCCATTTCAAAATTATGTCTGAGAGTTATAAATAGGGAGAACTTTTCAGCTACGCTATTTAAACAGTTTAATTTCAAGCATGCTCGTTTAGTCTAAAAACAGAATAAATGTTTTTGTTTTTATTCAATTGAAGAATGAAAGCTCTAACAAAATGTGCATGAGGCAGCGAGAGAACAACATGTATAAGGCGACACTTTTGCTTATAAAGTTCACTTTTAAAAGCTTGTGCGTCTTGTACACGGATTTTACTGGATATCAAGCTTGAGACATCAAAGACTACATCGCCAGTAACTGTAACTTTAAAAACTTTTTTATAAATAAATAAATAAATTTCAAGTTCTAATATCATAACTAGAAGTTCAAAGAAAGTGTTATTGAAAATAAACTAATAAATTTAGATAAAACAACTTAGGTTGTAATAGGGTTATGAAGATTTTTTTAATGAATATTTCTCAATTATTTTCAGCAATCAATAACAGAGTGAGCTTTAGAAAGGATGCGTCTAATACATGGTCTTCAACGGTACATTGACTGTAACGTTGTTTCCTTTTAACCACTTCCTTCTCAACCGATTCCTACAAAGTCTACATTTATACATTTATTGGCTCTTAGTCTTTCTATTCTTAGTCGAATAAAATAATGTCAAATTCAAGTTTTCAATAATTAACACCTGTAGACAAGTTATATAGTTTTTAACATTTATGCGCTCAAAACAAACTATTTTTTCAAAAAGTTATGGTGTCTGGACTTATGGGTGTCCGAACAATTGGAGTAGTCACGGTAACTGGTTACAATAATAAAAATAATAATGAGCATTTTTATAGCAGTGTATAACCCGAACATTTACCAGGTCACTAAAGGTGCATAAGCAATATACAAATAGTTATAGGTAGGAGGGGGCATAAGTTATATACAAATAGTTATAGGTAGGAGGAGCGAGGCATAAGTTATATACAAATAGTTATAGGTAGGAGGGGGCATAATTTATATAAAAATAGTTATAGGTAGGAGGAGGGAGGCATAAGTTATATACAAATAGTTATAGGTAGGAGGGGGCATAAGTTATATACAAATAGTTATAGGTAGGAGGGGGCATAAGTTATATACAAATAGTTATAGGTAGGAGGGGGCATAAGTTATATACAAATAGTTATAGGTAGAAGGGGGCATAAGTTATATACAAATAGTTATAGGTAGGAGGGGGGGCATAAGTTATATACAAATAGTTATAGGTAGGAGGGGGCATAAGTTATATACAAATAGTTATAGGTAGGAGGGGGGGGGCATAAGTAGGCAAAAAGTCTAAAATTGGAAATTTGTTACGTCCACTTGGAATATGGTTCAATAGGTTATTTCAGGAATATTTTAAATTCGAAGTTGGTACTTTTGATAAACCCCCCCCCCTCCGCCCAAAAAAATTAAGCCTCAGAATTTTCAAGTAAAATGAAATTATTAGATAATTTAATTTATGAATGATGTTCTGCAATTAGTTGAAACATATATAAAGATATATCAGGTTTTAAAAAGTTTTATGGTGAAAATAAACGTTTATAGAAAAAATAAAAGTGTAGTTGGACATGCACTTGACATGTGTCTTCAGCTGGTGGCTTCTGAGCTCAGCTAAACCCTGGAACCGATTCAATGAGTTTATTCTCTTCCTTTAGTAAATAATGGTATCCAGTGAGCTGTTTTTTTTACGAAAACAACAAATTCGGGTTTTTACCAAGGCAACAATAATTCCTTAACGAATTGTCTAATATAAAATATAAAAGTTATACACTGCCATTTCAAAATTATGTCTGAGAGTTATAAATAGGGAGAACTTTTCAGCTACGCTATTTAAACAGTTTAATTTCAAGCATGCTCGTTTAGTCTAAAAACAGAATAAATGTTTTTGTTTTTATTCAATTGAAGAATGAAAGCTCTAACAAAATGTGCATGAGGCAGCGAGAGAACAACATGTATAAGGCGACACTTTTGCTTATAAAGTTCACTTTTAAAAGCTTGTGCGTCTTGTACACGGATTTTACTGGATATCAAGCTTGAGACATCAAAGACTACATCGCCAGTAACTGTAACTTTAAAAACTTTTTTATAAATAAATAAATAAATTTCAAGTTCTAATATCATAACTAGAAGTTCAAAGAAAGTGTTATTGAAAATAAACTAATAAATTTAGATAAAACAACTTAGGTTGTAATAGGGTTATGAAGATTTTTTTAATGAATATTTCTCAATTATTTTCAGCAATCAATAACAGAGTGAGCTTTAGAAAGGATGCGTCTAATACATGGTCTTCAACGGTACATTGACTGTAACGTTGTTTCCTTTTAACCACTTCCTTCTCAACCGATTCCTACAAAGTCTACATTTATACATTTATTGGTTCTTAGTCTTTCTATTCTTAGTCGAATAAAATAATGTCAAATTCAAGTTTTCAATAATTAGCACCTGTAGACAAGTTATATAGTTTTTAACATTTATGCGCTCAAAACAAACTATTTTTTCAAAAAGTTATGGTGTCTGGACTTATGGGTGTCCGAACAATTGGAGTAGTCACGGTAACTGGTTACAATATTAAAAATAATAATGAGCATTTTTATAGCAGTGTATAACCCGAACATTTTCCAGGTCACTAAAGGTGCATAAGTTATATACAAATAGTTATAGGTAGGAGGGGGGTATAAGTTATATACAAATAGTTATAGGTAGGAAGGGGCATAAGTTATATACAAATAGTTATAGGTAGGAGGGGGGGGGCATAAGTAGGCAAAAAGTCTAAAATTGGAAATTTGTTACGTCTACTTGGAATATGGTTCAATAGGTTATTTCATGAATATTTTAAATTCTAAGTTGGTACTTTTGATAAACCCCCCCCTCCGCCCAAAAAAATTAAGCCTCAGCATTTTCAAGTAAAATGAAATTATTAGATAATTTAATTTACTTAAATTGTATGATAAAAAAGTTACTTATTATAATACTTAAAATAATATAATATTAGAAATATTAAAAAAAAATTATTGTGCCGCCCCCACTACACTGGGCTTAAGCAGCGGCATGAATGATGTTCTGCAATTAGTTAAAACATATATAAAGATATATCAGGTTTTAAAAAGTTTTATGGTGAAAATAAACGTTTATAGAAAGAATAAAAGTGTAGTTGGACATGCACTTGACACGTGTCTTCAGCTGGTGGCTTCTGAGCTCAGCTAAACCCTGGAACCGATTCAATGAGTTAATTCTCTACCTTGAGTAAATAATGGTATCCAGTGAGCTGTTTTTTTACGAAAACAACAAATTCGGGTTTTTACCAAGGCAACAATAATTCCTATTCACCACTTTAAGGATCTCACTGAGTTTTCAAACCAAAACCCACAGATATTTTTATTATGCAGCCTCTTCTCAAGACTGTTTTAGATAGGCAAAAGAGAGATTATGACATTGATGAAGAGGCCTTACCTATGGATTACCCAATCAGTGAGCAAGCTTCGGAAATCGATGAAACGCTTGTTCTCAACCTTGGAATGGAGAGGCAGTGTGGTAAGGTTAACCATAGACTAAAGAAACTAGTAAATTGAATGCAGTCCGTAAATCCATCATGTTATAAAAGAGCCAGCAGCCTAGAGATGGACAGATCCCGTCTTTCGGAGACTTCAAAGCAACGGGTCAAGCAAAAAAACACTCAAAACTTAATTAGAGTATAAAAAAAGAAATATAGTTTTTTTAAAGCAAATATTAAAAAAAAGCTGGTTTATAGAAAAAAGCGAAAAAGACTTAAACTTTTATGTAGAGACCGACCGAAACAGATATTTTTATTTCGGCCGAAACCGAAATTAGGCCGAAATTAAAATCCCATTTTCGGCCGAAACCGAAATTAAGCGGAAATTGAATATCAACTTCTGGCCGAAACCGAAATTAAACCGAAATTGTAATCAGATTTTCGGCCGAAACCGAAACCGAAATTTTTTTCAACTTTTATTAAAAATGAAAAAATAGTATTTAACGATGACAATGCCAGTTTAATAGGTAAATCCAAACAAGCGTATATTTCAAGCCAAAAAAATAAAATGTTTTTCAACAACCAAAATTTTTTGTTGTTGACAGGCTTTGCTTTGGTCAGACTGACATTTTGTAAAAAAAACTTCCAAATAGGATTCAACGACATTCTCACAATTTATTTTTGAATGAATTAATCGAAGCCAAATCTTCTCGTTCTTTCGACTTATATATAGTGTTTTTCAAAGAATGGATGTCTAGAATTCCACATGCTTGTATATGTTATTCGAACAATTAGTCTGATAGATATCTAATAGAGATGAGAATCGAACCCAAACTTAATTATTCGAGTTCGATTGAGGATATACAGATACTTGACAATAACATTTTTGTAAACAAATGTTTTAAAAAATAGAATTTGCTTAAAAAAAGTTTTTTTAAATATCATCATTGAACGTATCCCAATTAACTTGAATTTCAAATACATAATTGTTGTTCCAGATGCTTGTATATGTTATTCGAATAATCAGTCTGATGACACCCATAAATCAATCAACCACGATAACTAATAGATATCCAATAGAGAATCGAATCCGAACTTAAAAGTTCGGTTGAAGATACAGATATATCAGATAAACTACATAAATAAATATTTCGGTTTTTCGGTAAATATGAGATCCATTTCGGCCGAAACCGAAAAATTGTTGAAACTAGAAAATTGGCAATTTCGGCGCCGAAACCGAAACCGAACCGAATTTCGGTCGGTCTCTACTTTTATGCATGTTGAAATCAAAAATAATCCTTTTCTGAAAAGGAAAAAGTTTAAAATTTTGAAAAAAAAATCAACCAAGAAAGATTAAAATATATATCCAAACAAAAAAATAGCAAAAATTTTGAAAAAATGTGTTTTTCTACTGAATAAAAGGTTTAACATCTCCCATTTTGTGTGTGTTTTTTTTAATCGTGGGGTGGTGGGGGTTATTTTTAACATAAAAAATTAGTTTTTGTGTCAAACTTTTTGTATTGTTAGTGTGAATTATGTACAAAGTTTTAAAATTTTGAAATTGATGATTATGTTTTCTTTCCTACCGATAACTTATAGTCTATAAGGTTTACTAGTTAAGATACTAGGACGGCAACCCCTGCTCAATTCAAGAATCGTTATCTTTTCACCCGTTATTTGAAAAAAGCATCATCATCATCATCATCTATCCATCGATTTACTTCTCTATCTATCCACTCAGTTGATTTTTCCATTCACTCACTCGCCATAACAATCAATACTTCGTTCATTCTTTAAGTACACTATCTTTATAACTTATTCATCAATCTATCTACAAATCCATCCATCATCATTTACTCGTCCATCCATGAATTTATTTTCGTTTCCATCCATCCAACAGTCATCCAACAATAACCATCCTTTACCCACCGACTAACTCTCGTTCACCATCCTCACACCCACCCACCATTTAATACCCACCCCCCTATCATCCACTATTTCCACTTATCTACTCATCATCCAAAACCCACAGTCTCTCACTTTCTACCATCTTCCCCCACTTATCATCCACCCACCTCCACCCACCATATCCTAACCTCCACTTACCCACGCACCCACCCAGGGGTTTTGGCTTCGTCATTTACAAGGATCCAGCTTCAGTTGACAACGTCTTCACCAGCGCACCCCACCATCTCGACTCTAAAATGGTGACTTCTACTATTCATGAGCACTTTTCTACTATTACTAACATCATCATCTTCTTCTTCATCATCATCATTACCATCATCATCATCATCATCATCATCATCTTCATCATCTTTATCATCATCTTCATCATCATCTTTATCATCATCTTTATCATCATCATCATCACCATCATCTTCTTCATCATCATCATCATCATCATCATCATCATCATCATCATCATCATCATCATCATCATCATCATCATCATCATCATCATCATCATCATCATCATCATCATCATCATCATCATCATCATTACCATCATCTTCATTATCATCATCATCATCATCATCATCATCATCATCATCATCATCACCATCATCTTCATCATCATCATCATCATCATCATCATCATCATCATGTCCGTGACTGGAGCTGTTGGGGGAAAATAAGGAAGAAGAGGCAGCTACAGTTCACCATTCAGTTCTGTTGTTAGCAGCGTTGAGAAGACTGCTCAAGGGAAGAGACGTCCACTCTTCCACATTGTCCATCCAGCTCTTTTCCTGACGGCCTCGACGACTTCCTTGTTGCGGCCCTGTAGCACCGTCCTGGACAGTGAATCGGGTCTGACGACGTGGCCAAACAAAGTCAACTTTCGACGTTTGAAAGTTGCTAAAAGAGGTGCTTGTAGTCCTACATGTGCTGTTGTAATCTGATGGACGATGTAGTTGTTGGTTCTGTGCTCCAAGAAAGAAATTCCGTGGAGTTTTAAGAGACATTTAGATTCAAAGACCTGTATCTTGCGTTCTGTTTCCGCGTTAAGCATCCAGATCTCGCATCCGTAAAATAGGATACTGAACACCAGTGACTTGAAGAATCTGTATCTGACAGAGAAGCTGATAGAATTACTTAACCATAACCGATTAAGTCTGACTATTGCTGCAGTTGTCATTGAGATTCGGGTTTTTATCTCCGTGGTGCCTGTCCCATCCTTCGACAGGGTTACTCCTACGTACTTGAACAGTGACACTACTAGCTTTAACATTCATAGTTATTTCAGTTGAGTCGTTTGTCGTGCTATTCACCATAACCTTGGACTTTTCTGAGCTCACCTCCATCCCGTAAGCAGTTTCTCTTTCGTTAAGTTTGTTGGTGAGGTCTTGAAGTTCACTGCTGGAGTCGCCCATCAGATCGATGACGTCAGCAAACCTCAAGTTGGAGATTGACCTGCCACCAATAGAGATGGTACAATGATGATCTTGGAGAGTTTCTTGCATTATTCTTTCTAGAAAAACATTGAAAAGAACAGGGGAAAACATTCAGCATTGGCGAACCCACACTGATGTGTTCCTAACAACAACAGGTTGATCCAAAAAGAGCTCTGCCCAGACAATCTAATTCTGCCCTCCATCCCAAGGTTTGTCATCATTATCATCTCCATCATCAACATCAACCTCATCTTTATAATCAACATCATCATCATCATCAACCTCATCAGCATAATTATTTTCTCCAACATCATCACGATCATCTTGATATCAATCATGGATAATGATAATAACAATAATATTCATTATCATCATCATCACCATCATCATCATCATCCTTCTCCTCATCATCATCATCAAGATGGTGACGAAGACTAAGAAGATGTTCGTAGGGGGTTTGTCAGCGTCAACATCCCTGGACGACATCAAAGCATACTTTCTACAGTATGGCAAGGTGATTGTGATGATGATGATGATGATGATGATGATACTGATTTTAGTTGTTATTATTAAAATGTTGATGACGATGAGGAGGAAGATGATTCTGATTATTAAGAAGATGAGGATGAAGAAGAAGAAGATGATGATGCGGAAGGTGATGATGAAGAAGAAGATGATGATGAAGAAGAAGATGATGATGAAGATGAGGATGAAGAAGAAGAAGATGATGATGCGGAAGGTGATGATTATGAAGAAGAAGATGATGAGGAAGAAGATGATGATGAAGAAGATGATGATGAAAAAGATGATGATGAAGAAGATGATGATGTGTGGTTGAGACATCATAACAACTTTCTTCCAGTGAACCTTTGTGATGAACAACAAAAGTTCCTCTCTCTTTCTCTCTCCTATTGATGATAAACCTTGTTTGTATCATTAAAACCAACTCATTAAAATAATTTTCTTACAATATTATTATATAAAATTATTAATTATCTTTAATTGTAGCAGTATTTATGCTTACTGCTAGCTCATCTTTATTTAGTATTTTATCATATCATTAATACTATTAATAATATTTTTATTAATATTAATAATACTATTAGTAATATTAATAATAATAATAAGAGTTATTATTATTAATAATAATATATAATAATAATAATAATAATAATAATAATAATAATAATACTTATTATTATTATTATTAATTACTAATAATAGTAATAATAATAATAATAATTATTATTATTATTATTCTTAATAATAATAATAATAATAATAATAATAATAATAATAATAATAATAATAATAATAATGATAATAATAATAATAATAATAATAATAATAATAATTATTATTATTATTATTATTATTATTATTATTATTAATTACTAATAATAGTAATAATAATAATAATAATAATTATTATTATTATTATTATTAATTATTTAAATATTATTAATAATATTTTTCTTATTATTGTTTTTATTAATTCACTTTTTTATTATTTTTTCTTTTTAATTTACTTTGATATTATTATTATTACTGTTATTATTAATTTGATTATTATTATTATTTATAGGTTCTTTTCTCCTTATTGCCTTTATCGATCTGTTTGTATCTTTGAAAAAATGAACCCAGTGACCCTGCTATACACACACACCCACCCACACACACACACACACACTCGCACACACACAAACACACACTCACAAACACACACACACAAACACACACACACAAACACACACGCACAAACACACACACACACCCTAACACACACTTGCACACACACACACGCACACACACACACGCACACACACACACGTACACACACACACGCACACACACACATTGATGAGGGGTTAGAGATGTGGCTTGACAGGTGGCACTGTTGAGCGCCTTGACACCGCTTGCCTCCGACTGCATTGCTTTTGTAAGCACTGGCTTATGTGGCTTATTGTGGCGTGTCTTCTTGTTATTAGATTTCACGTTGCTTTTCTGCCTGCCCCGCGCCATTTTATTCGCCGTTGTATTTATTTTGTTGTTGTATTTAATTTGTTGTTGTATTTAATTTGTTGTTGTATTTAATTTGTTGTTGTATTTATTTTGTTGTTGTATTTAATTTGTTGTTGTATTTAATTTGTTGTTGTATTTATTTTGTTGTTGTATTTAATTTGTTGTTGTATTTAATTTGTTGTTATATTTAATTTGTTGTTGTATTTAATTTGTTGTTGTATTTAGTTTGTTGTTGTATTTATTTTGTTGTTGTATTTAATTTTTTGTTGTATTTAATTTGTTGTTGTATTTATTTTGTTGTTGTATTTAATTTGTTGTTGTATTTAATTTGTTGTTATATTTAATTTGTTGTTGTATTTAATTTGTTGTTGTATTTAGTTTGCTGTTGTATTTAATTTGCTGTTGTATTTAATTTGCGGTTGTATTTAATTTGCTGTTGTATTTAATTTGTTGTTGTATTTAATTTGCTGTTGTATTTAATTTGCTGTTGTATTTAATTTGTTGTTGTATTTAATTTGCTGTTGTATTGTACTTGTGCTTATATTGTTTTCCTCGTATTACTTGGCTTTGTGGCTCTCTCATGTTTCTTTGCTTTTCGATTACTCCTCGTTGTTCTCAGATACTCGAAATCGAATCTAATCTGAATCAATTAACTTGCCATTCTCTCGTTCCGAATTAGAGGTCGGACATGGGCGATTTTTCATTCCCGGTCCCGTCCCGTTCCCGAAATTTGTTTTCCCGTCCCGTCCCGTTCCCGATGAGACATCAGAATTTTGATTCCCGTCCCGTCCCGTTCCCGAAATGTTTTTTCCCGTCCCGTCCCGTTCCCGATGGGACATCAGAATTTTGATTCCCGTCCCGTCCCGTTCCCGAAATTTTTTTTCCCGTCCCGACCCGTTCCCGAAAGCTTTTTGTTTTTTTATTCATTTTCGCTGCCGTTTTCACTGGTCCCAAACTTGCTAGTTCTAACATTTCTTAAAATTTATTATTTGGAAGTCAGAGAATATTTCTTTTAATAAAATAAAAAAACACGATTTAAATTTTAAATATTTATTGAAATGAAAGTATTGAAGTTAGTCATTGTTTTTGAGTAATTCAATCAAGTCTTTATTGCTTTTCACACGGGTTAAACCGTTAAGAGTTTCAGCTTTCAAATGAGATGATTTTGGGTCTGAAGTTAAACGACCACATATTGAAAAATTCCGTTTACAGCGAATATAACTTGCAGATATACTAAACAAAATTTTGGCTACTTCTTGTAGTATTTTAAAATTGCTCATTTTACTCCAATAAAATAAAACATCTTTATAATTTTCAATTTTTTTGGGACGTAATTGTGAATATTTGTACAATTCATCCTCTTCTCAATTTTTTTCTTCGTTCATTAGTATTAATTCTTCAATAATGTTAGAAATATGTTTTTTGACAACATTCTTATTCTCCACAACTGCAAATATAAAATCATTCGTATAATTTGATAGTATAATAATTTTATTATAATTTTTACGTTATAAAAACAAACATAATAGGTCTAAATAACCATCATTTGTTTTTTTTTTGTCAACGGCACTGCAGCTTGGTCTGGCTGTACAAAATATAATTAAATTTTCTCTAATGAAAGTCGTGGTATTTATTTCTTTTCTATCCCAAACTTTTTTCCTATTATTCTCTTATACTGGGGATGCAACAGACATGCTGTCATATGAATAAGATCAATGGCATCTTTTCTTTTGTCGAAATGATCAACTGAGCAATCATTTGGAAATTAATCATTCAAATTCAAAGTATTAATTTATAAAATTAAAATAATATAACTGACCATTTTGATTTTATCTGAAAAGTTTTCATCATCACCCATTTGTTCTAATCTCCCTAATCTTTGGACTCATCATAATAACTTCAAATGTAGTGTTGGAGATTTCGACATTGGCAATGGTGGCTTCGTTATACATTTATATTGCATTTAATACTTATTTTAAGTACGGAGTATCGATAAAATAAAGATTTCCATACTTAGAAGTTTGCTGAAAAATAATTGTTAAAGAATCCAATCCTAATAACTGTTATTCCCGTTTTTCCCGTTCCCGATTTAAAAGTTGATTCCCGTTCCCGTCTTTTCCCGTTCCCGATTTGAATGTTGATTCCCGTTCCCGTTCCCGTCCCGAAAACCTATTCCCGGTTCCCGACTTTTCCCGTCCCGAAATTAATTTTCATTCCCGTTCCCGCGGGAGTCCCGCGGGTACCCGCGGGTACCCGGTCAAATCGGGTACCCGGTCCGACCTCTATTCCGAATCGAAAGAGAATTGAATATTCGGCAAAGCTCTAATGCTGAAGATGATGTTAGTGATTGTATAATAACTACAGAAATAAGAAACATCGTTATAATAATGATAGTACAAGTTGGGATTATGATGATATTCCAAGTGGTGATTATGATCACAGTAATGATGATGATTTTTAAATTTGTTGATAATGGTCTGTATTACTCACAGCCTGACAGACGCATGCCATGTTACAATGGTTCTGAGAACCATGGTTCTTATGCGCCAGAGACGTCACTCCACACGACGTACACATCTCTCAATGCATACGTCGCAAACACCGCATCATATACACTAGGTATGTGATAGTTCACGGTTGCTTGTCAAGGATTCGAACAGGCGACCTTTGAGTCGCAAGTCCGACGTCTACCATCTAAGCCATCCCCGCTCCCCATGATGATGATGATGTTGAAGAGAAGAGCTTTTACTGAAGAAGGCAAACGACAAATAATAAATCATTAATTCTGTGTGACCCTCTGCACTCAAGCACCCCCTCATCGTGTCTCCCACCACCACTACTACTACTACTACTACTCTTACTACTACTACTACTACTACTACTACTACTACTACTACTACTACTACTACTACTACTACTACTACTACTACTACTACTACTACTACTACTACTGCTACTAAAAATACTAATAAAAATACTACTACTACAACAACTACTACTTCTTCTACTACTACTACAACTACTACAACTACTATTACTACAACAACTACTACTTCTTCTACTACTACTACTAATACTACTACTACTACTACTACTACTACTACTACTACTACTACTACTACTACTAATACTACTACTACTACTACTACTACTACTACTAATACTAATACTACTACTACTACTTCTACAACTACTACTACTACTACTTCTACTACTACTACTACTACTACTACTAATACTACTACTACTACTACTACTACTACTACTACTACTACTACTACTACTACTACTACTACTACTACTACTACTACTTCTTCTTCTTAAGTAAATTAAAAATCGTTACAGACATTAAATTCTTTGTCCCATTTTGCATCACTTCCTTTTTCCCACTTTGCAACGTGCCATCCTTGATGTACAACCCACCCAGTGAGTTAGTAATGCCGTCAACAATTACATACTCAGCTATTCCACAACTTCTTACGTAATGCCTCCAAGTAGATGATGGAAGCAGGACAGACCAACGCTGTAACATTCAGCAACTTTCAATCCACACCATCCACTGCCAAGTCCTACCCTCACTGAACATTCATCGATCGTCCTCCGTTGAATAATTGTAGTTGATCTTCATTGACCAGCACTTCTTCCTCCTGGCTGCCTCCCTGCAGACCCACCAACTATCGATCTCTGCTTAAGTTCCATACAAACTTGACTATGACAGTGTGGCCTCAAACAACAGACGTTTGTATTCTGAATAAAAAGTACACCGCCATGAACTTTATGCCAGCAAATGAAATATAAATCGATGAAATAGATGGAAGGCCAGGAAATGACACTTTAAAAACTAAATTACAATCGGAGACTGGCAGTCAGGTGATCACAAGTAGAATGTGATGCTGAAGTGATCATGCAGTGTCGATTTAGCGTTAGGCACTTCTCAAAGCAATAAAAAATAATAATGCCTATTTATAAGGCGCCAATGCACGCAACTGAGGCGCCACTCACACGGCATACATCATGAAACACCGCATCATATACACTAGGTATATGATAGCTCACGGTTGGCTGAACAGGGATACGAACTGGCGACCTTTAAGTTGCAGGTCCAACGACTTTACCATCTAAGCCAACCCCCTCGCCAAAGGGAAGAACACCGTCCCCGAGACTACAGGATTGACTGATGCTTGAGTCCAAATGTATTCTTTCAATGGACATTCTGTTGATTAAAATGAAGAATGATTATGATGATGATAATGAATTGTGATGTTGGTTTGTTGAGATGATGATGATTATGATACTGGCGGATGACGATAATGATGATGAATTGTGATGTTGGTTTGTTGGGATGATAATGATGATGATCATAATGAAACTGAAGGATGAAGATGATGATAATAATAATGATGGATCATGATATCAATACTGAGAGATTATGATAATGATACTGAAAAATGCTGATAATGATATTGAGAGATGCGGATGATGAAACCGAGGGGTGGTGATGATGATGTGTTTGGAAGTGACGATACATTAGGTACAGGATACGGAAATTAATGTTAAGGGTGATAGAGTGGCGTTGGTTATTATGGTGAGAATTATTATCATTGATTTGATCATTGTTATTATTCTGGTCTTTATTATTTATATTTTGTATTATAGTTATCTTTGTATGCAGATTGAGGACGCCATGCTGATGTTTGACAAGGTGACTCAACGTCATCGAGGTACGACTAAGCGCCAAAACTGGTCTTCATCAGTTTTATTACTAATATCGTCATCATCACTTCCACCACAATCATCATCATCATCATAAGCGTAATCAATTGCAGCTGCATCACTAACATCATCATCATCATCGTCAGGCTTTGCATTTGTAACGTTTGAGAGTGAGGAGGTTGTGGACAAGGTGTGTGAAATCCACTTCCATGACATCAACAACAAGATGGTGATGATGATGATGATGATGATGGTGGTGGTGATGATGATGATGGTGGTGATGATGATGATGATGATGATGATGAGAGGGGTGCTGGTAGTAATAATGAGGGTGGTTGTATTGACGATGGTGAGGATCATGGTGTTTTTGATGATTATGATGCAACAAAAAGATGAAGACGTTAGAAATATTTAATCATTAGCATCATCATCATCATCTCTATGCTCTTCACTATCATCATAAGGTGGAATGCAAAAAAGCTCAGCCAAAGGAAGTAATGCTGACACAAGCTTCAAGCCGAAGTATGTGGTGTTGTGTGTGTGTATGTGTGTGTTGTGTGTGTTTGTGTGTTTGTGTGTGTGTGTGTGTGTGTGTGTGTGTGTGTGTGTGTGTGTGTGTGTGTGTGTGTGTGTGTGTGTGTGTGGGTGTGTGTGTGTGTGTGTGTGTGTGTGTGTGTGTGTGTGTGTGTGTGTGTGTGTGTGTGTGTGTGTGTGTGTGTGTGTGTGTGTGTGTGTGTGTGTGTGTGTGTGTGTCTGTGTGTGTGTGTGTTTTATTTTTGAAATAGAAAAAATCTAGAACGAATCGTATTAATGATGATGATGATCATGACAATGATGATAATCATGAGGATGATGATGATGATGATGACGATGATGATGATAATGTAGATGATAATGATCATGATCATGAAGGGGGATGATGATGATGATGATGATAAATAGATAGTGGTGATTGGGTTGATGCTGACGATGATGTTATAGATGATGATAAGGATGTATCAACAGTCATGTTAGCAGTGTATTGTTTTTACCATCCATCATCTAGGGCTCAATCATTATCATCATCATCATCATCATTCCCATCCCCATCATCATCATCATCATCATCATCATCATCATCATCATCATCATCATCGTCTTATCAGTGTTAAATGCATCTGCTTTCCCATCAGGCTCTTATCACATTGTTATCATGTTTAGTATTTATTCACTTCTTATAGTTTATTTTTTCAAACCATCCATCCATCCACCCATCCATCAACTCATCCATCCATCCATCCATCCACCCATCCATCCACCCACCCATCCATCCTTCCATCCATCCACCCATCCATTCACCCATCCATCCACCCACACATCCATCCATCCATTCACCCACCCATCCATCCTTCCATCCATCCACCCATCCATTCACCCATCGATCCACCCACCCATCCATCCATTCACCCACCCACCCATCCATTCTTCCACCCATCCATCCATCCACCCATCCATCCACCTACTCACCATCTATCCACCCACCCATCCATCCACTTATCCATCCATTCACCCACTCACCATCTACCCACCCACGCATCCATCCATCCATTCACCCACTCACCATCTACCCACCCACCCATCCATCCACCATCCACCGACAGATCCCATCCCACTGGGCCTCCCCTCCTCTCTCGCTTCAGCATTCGGCAGGGGATATTCCCTCGCCAACCTGCCTGGCTACATCATCCCAGGTGCAGTCCCTTCTTCTCAGACCATTCACTACCATGTATAAGACGCACTCTTTCATCTTCACACTTCAGCATCATCACCATAACCATCAATATCACCATCGTCACAACCATCATCATCATCACCACCGCCAACACAGGGTTCGGCATCACTCAGTTTGGCCAGCCCACCTCCCTCCTCACTTCACGGAACCTACCACAGCACGTTTGTCGCAATTGTTGGAGATGTTGTCTTGTCGCAATTGTTGGAGTTGTTGTGTTTTTGTTTTGTTTTCGATGAGTTTTTGTGTTTTATTGTGTTTCTTAAGCATTGTGTGTTTATTGTCTGTATCGGTGTTGTTAAAAAACCGGATTGGACAACCACCACCACCACCAACAACCACCAACAACAACACCACCAACAACAACCACCAACAACAACACCACCACCAACAACCACCAACAACAACACCACCAACAACAACCACCAACAACAACACCACCACCAACAACCACCAACAACAACACCAACAACAACACCACCACCAACAACAACAATAACACCACAGGACGGCAGGGGACTTGGCGGCAGTTTCTTGCGACTGGGACCTCAGTGCAAAGGTTTGCTCCCTGTTTTGTGTGCTACGCTATGGGTGTGAGTTGTGGTATTCTATGCGTGTGAGTTGTGGTATTCTATGCGTGTGAGTTGTGGTATTCTATGCGTGTGAGTTGTGGTATTCTATGCGTATGAGTTGTGGTATTCTATGCGTGTGAGTTGTGGTATTCTATGCGTGTGAGTTGTGGTATTCTATGCGTGTGAGTTGTGGTATTCGCTAGTGCAGTGAATTTATTGTGAGGGGTCGAAGTCTTTTTTCGAAGGGTTTGCCTAAAAAACAATTTTTAAAACTGACAAAACAAAAAAATCAACAACAATCACCACCACAATTATCACATCCACAAGAACAAAAAACTTCAACCACAAAAAACAGCAACAACAAAAAAGAATCTTTAACCACACACAACAACAACCACAAATCAACCAAAGTTCTTCCAAGCGATGGCATGCTGTCCCTCATGAACGGCTACCTGAGTTCGTACAACAACTACAACAACAACTACAGCAACTATAACAACAACTACAACAACAACAGCAACAATAATCTTATTTCTTTGACTGGATCCTCGTCCCATGATCCATACAACAACAACAACAACAACAACAATAACAACAACAACAACGATCTTAGCTACCTTCAGGTGTTTTCTTACTATCATTTTGACCAAAGTGAAATCTATTTCAGCCAAAACTGTAAATTCAGATTTGACCGAAACTAAGACAATTTTACATTTCGGCGCCGAAACCGAACCAAATTGTACTCAGTCTCTTATTGATTCTAACGATAATCTTATAGAAACATAAGTTCCTCTGAAACACTAACTATAACAACATTAACAACAGCAATATCAACACAGGGAGCTTTGGTGCCAGCGTTCCAAAATGGCTTCCATTAAAGACACCTTCACGCCTCTACAAAATCATTGCAACATCATTATGACATCACCACAAGATCATCACAACAACACCATTATGACATCACCACAAGATCATCACAACAACACCATAACATCAACACAACACCACTTTAACTCCCCCACGACACCCAACGTATCACAACAGTACCACCACAACACCACCACAACACCACTACAACACCATTACTACACGATCACAAAACCACTGCAACACCACTTCAAAACCACCACAACGCAACACAAGACCACTCATTTTAGCAATACCCTCTTGACCTATCTCACCATCATCGAAAAGACCTCTTCAAGCCACCACTCCTTCCAGCTCTCTTTCCCGTCCCATACTCACAACCCTTCCTACCATTGTTACTTTTCCCTTCCCACTTCCCCTCCCACTTCCCTCCCACTTCCCTTCCCACTACCCCTCCCACTTCTTTCTTTTTCGTCTCATTATTACCTCCACAAGGTCATATCTCTCCCTCCAACCCTCACAATCTCTCCCTCCAACCCTCACAATCTCTCTCTCCAACCCTCACAATCTCTCCCTCCAACCCTCACAATCTCTTCCTCCAACTCTCACAATCTCTCCCTCCAACCCTTTACCATATTGTTGTTGTTTTATTCACCTAAATGTAAATTTCATTATTTTTCTTCTGATTTTAAAAAACTCACTTTAACCGCCCGCCAGACCTGGCTCTCTCCTTTCTTTTTCATTTTTTCTTTAAAAAGTTTTGCGCCTGAAAAACAATTTTCGAAGCTCTCTGGAGGAGTGGGTGAAGAAGCAGATGGATTGGAAATTCCACTCCCTACTCACTTGCAAGACAGACAAAAGTCATACGACAATGCTACTGTTGTTGTTGCTGTAACAAATGATGTTGGTGTTGTAGTTGTTAGTGTGGTGTTGCTGTAACAAATGTAGTTGTTAGTTATCGTAGCGAGACATCGGTTTTCATTATCTCATCACCGTCATCATCATCATCGTCATCATCGTCTTCATCATCATCATCATCGTCCTCATCATCATCATCATCATCATCGTCCTCATCATCGTCATCATCATCATCGTCATCATCGTCATCATCATCATCGTCATCATCATCATCATCATCGTCCTCATCATAATCATCAGTTGATATTGTCCCTTTTGAAGCTGCAACCTTATAGTCGGCACCTTGATGCTGTTGTCGATGTTGATGTTGCTTTGTAGAGAGGACAGCAACGAGCAGCAGACAGTGCAGCAACCAAGTTGGAACTATAATAACAGAGCAACAAAAGAGTTAAATCGTTGCATGCAAAGCAATAAACCACTACTATTTTAAACCGATTCTTTTCCTCCTACTCCTCTTCTTCCTCCTTCTCCACCTCCAAATCTGTATACAGTGTTTATTAACTTAACGATGTACTTGAATTAGAAGCATCCACACATAGACATAAACACACATCCACATATACATAAAGACACATCCACACATACATAAAGATACATGAAAACATATAAACACACACACCCATGTTCATGATTATGTTTATTATTTAAATACAAAAATATACGAATCGATTAACTTTGTGCATTGTGTACCTTTGAATTGTATATCCAACCTAAGCAATATTCACACAGACACACACGCACACATACACACACGCAAATACACACACACACACAACACACACACACAACACACACACACAAACACACACACACACACACACACACCCACACACACACACACACACACACACACACACACACACACACACACACACACACACACACTTACATATGAATCACGTTGTTGTCAAAATATCCTGCATTTTGTAATGCGTTTGATGGGATTATAAAATGTCGTTAGATTATTATTATTTTTTCATTTATTGTTATTCTTATATTTTTTTTCATTTATATAATCTATTATTGTTGTTGTTGTTTTCATTCGGTATCCATTTGACATATTTATTGACCTGGTTACATTGGGTGACCATCTTGTGTTGCGAGTGCATGAGAATGCCTGAGAGTTCATGAAAGGCCTGTAATAGAAAACGACCACGTCCAAACGATACAGACAATATTGTAATTTGGATTTAAAATAGGAAAAGTATAAATAATAAAAATCTTCAATATATATTATTTCATATTTTTTTGAATAGAAAATAATTACATTTATTTTATTGGTTGAATTAGACTTCACTCGCGATGCATTGGACTAAGGGTGAATTGGACTAAGGATGAATTGGACTAAGGATGAATTGGACTAGGGGTGAATTGGACTAAGGATGAATTCGACTAGGGGTGAATTGGACTAAGGATGAATTGGACTAAGGAAGAATTGGACTAAGGATGAATTGGACTAAGGATGAATTAGATGAAGGGTGAATTGGATTAATAGTAAATCGGTTAGGAGGTGAACTGCTGGAATAACTTTTTATGAACCTAATGGAGCGATACAATCATTTTATCTTCCAATCCACTCTTGGTCAGATACAATTTGTTGAGCTGCTTCCAAATTGGTACACGTATGACAGTACATATATTGAGTAGTGCATGAGTGACTGAATGAACATCATCGAGGCAGGCTTCAAATCGTAAGTGTAAATAGCATTTCAAATGTTACACTTTTCCGATCACTTGTAAATGAAGAGAATTGATAACTTCCGAAATATTTAAATTCTTTCACTTTTCAAGATGTTGACTTCGATAACCTCAAGCACTCCCTCTTACCTTGCACTCCCTCTTACCTTGCACTCCCTCTTACCTTGCACTCCCTCTTACCTTGCACTCCCTCTTACCTTGCACTCCCTCTTACCTTGCACTCCCTCTTACCTTGCACTCCCTCTTACCTTGCACTCCCTCTTACCTTGCACTCCCTCTTACCTTGCACTCCCTCTTACCTTGCACTCCCTCTTACCTTGCACTCCCTCTTACCTTGCACTCCCTCTTACCTTGCACTCCCTCTTACCTTGCACTCCCTCTTACCTTGCACTCCCTCTTACCTTGCACTCCCTCTTACCTTGCACTCCCTCTTACCTTGCACTCCCTCTTACCTTGCACTCCCTCTTACCTTGCACTCCCTCTTACCTTGCACTCCCTCTTTCAATTTCTTCCACACTTTTGCAACACTGCACTCACCTATTTTTTCTCCACTTTTTGGGGTTACGCAACTCTAAAAGGTTTCTCACACACACACCCACACACCCACACACAAACGCACACTCAAATACTCAAACACATACTAGAACACTTGTTATTACTTTTCACATCACTGTTACTGCATATTGCTGCATTACTTACTTCCTACAATTGCACTCCTGACAACAAAAATAACAACAACAACAATAACATTAAAAAAAACAATCACTAAAGAATGATACAACATCAATTTTGTCTTTCTTTTTCAAACATATTATTATCATTATTATTCGTTTAGTGTTATTCCTATTCATCTTGTTATCATTATCGTTATTATCGTTATTATTATCATTATTATCGTTATTATTATCACTATTATCGTTATTATTATCGTTATTATCGTTATTATTATCATTATTATCGTTATTAGTATCATTATTATCGTTATTATTATCATTATTATCGTTATTATTATCATTATTATCGTTATTATTATCATTATTATCGTTATTAGTATCATTATTATCGTTATTATTATCATTATTATCGTTATCATTATCATTATTATCGTTATTATTATCATTATTATCGTTATTATTATCATTATTATCGTTATTATTATCATTATTATCGTTATTATTATCGTTATTATCGTTATTATTATCATTATTATCGTTATTAGTATCATTATTATTATCATTATTGTTGTTATTGTTATTATTAGTTGTTAGAAATCTGAAATGTTGAGAAAAAGTATCATATCACCATTCAAGACCATTATCATAACTCTTTTTTTTTTCATAACTCACTTGTGTTTAGCTATTCGAACCTCCTTCACTCATCTTCACTCACTAGCAAAGTGTCATCAAGTGAAGTTCTGCCCAAATGTACCCATTAAGTGACCTGATCAGTTGTATAGCGCCTAATTTACTTTCATTAACCATAATGGTTCATAGCGACTGAGTGGTTAGTGTTGTTTAGAGTAGCTTGCAGTGTTTGCATAAATAAATAAAATAAATAAAAATTAAAAAAAAATATTATTACAGTGTCGAAGCCATTTTATTTCTTTTAATTTTAATCTTTTTATTAATTATCAATAATTCAGAAAAGTCAAAAATATAATTTCTCATTATGGTTATAACACTACTACTAAGAATAATATTTATAAAAGCACCAAGAAAGAGTCGCAAATATTGAACTGTCGTACCTGGAAGTTACTCCGTCACCATTTCACAAGCTATATTGTTTTCTTGTATTCATTTTTATTTATATCTATTATATTATTATTATTATTATTATTATTGATTTTTATCTATTAATACTATCCACTGACCCAACTATCATTATCTTTACAAATGTTTTAAAATATGTTTGATCCTGAATTTACAAACCCTCGCGTTTTAGTGGACTTTGTAAATTGATGATTTACGACTTTTGAGTTTGTTTGTGTAGAGCATATTATTCTACCTTTCTTTTAAATTAAGATTTTTTAAAGATCTTTAAAAATTATTAAATAATATAAATAAATAAATAAAACTAATTTATTTAGTTAATGATATCAATTTTTTTTATTCTACAAGTAATTTATTTAAAAGATTCAGTAATCTTGACGACGACACTGTAAAGAGGCGGGAGAGATGACCATTGATGGTAACAGGGTACTGATTATTACATTTGTAACTCATTGTAAAACTCTTCCTTGATTTACATTTTGATCTTCTTTTCTTCCTAATTTAACTTTCATCCACTTTAATGGTTTACATTTACATCCTAAATGTTTTTACCTGCCTGATTTGAAGGTTTTATCTTATTAATTTCATCATTTCGATCGTTGTTTCTTTTTTTACGTAATTTATCATCCCTTGTTACTAACGAAGTTGAAAATAAAGCACTCAATCGTGTTTGTCGATTCAAATCTGCTCTTTGTTCCATCTCTAAACTTACTTATCATAATTATTTAAATGTTAATTTACTAAATTATAGGAAACTTCCATCCATTTAAATGCTGGATCATTCTTGCTTAGGAAGAGCAACCGGTTTTGTTTGTTTCACTGCTCATTTTGTGAATGAAAGTTCAAGACAGAAAGTTGTTTTGATTGCCATGGTCTTAGAAGAAAACCATACAGGAGCTTTTTTGGCATCAAAACTAAAAAGCAATCCATAATTGGGAGATAGTAGATGAAGTTGGGCATCCGTGACCATGGTGAGCTCTATGCGCAGGAATACTGCTGGAATACGTGACTGGGTGCTTTTCACATAATCTGCAACTTGCTTAAAAAAGTTATTTTGTTGAATCATCGGGTGAAACAGTTATAAATGAATTACGGAAAAGCTGTTTTTCATTTCAAACACAGTAGAGGTCGGACCGAGTACCCGATCTGACCGGGTACCTGCGGGACTTCCGCGGGAACGGGAATGAAAATTAATTTCGGGACGGGAAAAGTCGGGAACCAGGAATAGGTTTTCGGGACGGGAATGGGAACGGAAATCAATATTCAAATCGGGAACGGGAAAAATCAGAAACGGGAATCAACTTTTAAATCGGGAACAGGAAAAACAGGAATAAAAGTTATTGGGAGTGGATTCTTCAACAATTATACTTCAGAAAACTTCCTAAGTATGGAAATCTTTATTTCATCGATACTCCGTACTTAAAATAAGTATTAAATGCAATAGAAATGTATAACGAAGTCACCATTGCGTTGTCAATGTCAAAATCTCTAACATTACATTTGAAGTTGTTATGGCGAGTCCAAATATTAGAGAAATTAGAACAAATGGGTGATGATGAAAACTTGTCAGATGAAATCAAACTGGTCAGTTATATTATTTTTATTTTATAAATTCATACTTTGAATTTGAATTATTAATTTTCAGTTGAATGCTCAGTTGATCATTTTGACAAAAAAATATGCCCATTAATAATAATAATGACGAGCATTATTATAGTGGCGTATAACCCGAACGGGCTTCCAGGCCACTTAGGCTGCATATTTTCACTTGCGCCTTTGGGTTACTAGGGCATTGGTTGCACTTTAACCTAGGAACTTTCATTATTGGTCAAGCCGAGAGTCGTTGCCGACTCAGCTACCCGTTCACTAGGGTGCTTCCATCCATAATGCTAAATTTTTAAATTAGGTATTCATTATCGACCAACCCATCATTTGATGATGTCTCACATAAAAACTCAATAGCCAAAATATTTCTTAATTAAATTAATATTTAGAACATGCTCAACACGTTTCAAAATAAACGTTTTTACCATTTTTATCGATTTTCTGACCAAATATGGCAAATACGTATTTTAGAACTTCCACTAATTTTACATTGGGACGGTAAGATAATGGATGACCTTACTGGTTCAGAACGGGTTAAAGTCGATCGACTTCCAATTCTGGTTTCTGGACAGGATGTGGTAAAATTGTTAGCTGTCCCTAAGCTCCAAGATGGCACGGCGGCTTCAATGTCACAAGCAATCACACAAACTATTGATGAATGGGGCTTGCGAGACAGGATCAAGGGTCTCTGCTTTAATACAACGCCTTCAAATGCTGGAACAAAAGGTGGCACTTGTATTCGTCTGGAAGCAGAGCTTGGTCGACAATTAATCAATTTGGCCTGTCGTCACCACATCTCCGAAATTATTCTTGAAAAGGTTTTCAGCGTTCATGACGTCTCAAGGTCTCCTAACATGGAGTTGTTTGGTCATTTCAAAATTTGTTGGCCCCGTATTGACCAGAAGTTATTTTGTACAGCAGTTGAAGATAACACTTTAGCAAGTATGATAGCTCCTTGGAAGGATGATGTCATAAAGTTTGCACAGTCTCAGCTGAATAAATTTCAACCTCGTGACGACTACTGTGAATTGCTTGAACTGTCTATCATTTTCTTAGGAGGCACACCTGAACGTGGAATACGGTTTCGGTACCCTGGTGCTATTCACAGAGCTCGATGGATGGCGAGGGCCATTTATTCCATAAAGATGTGGTTATTTCGCAAACAATACGATCCACTAGACGCAGGCGCCAGCTGTCGAAAATCTAGAGGTCTTTCCTATGGTCAGAAAATATGGCATCACCTGCAAGAAGTAAGTTTGTTCATCACTAAAGTATATCTGAAATACTGGTTTGAAAGTCCAGCTGCAAACTGTGCTCCACGACAAGACCTTGCACTGTTATGTGCTTTATCTGAATATCCAAATACTGAAATTGCCAAGGCTGCCACTACAGCCTTTGAGCGACACCTTTGGTATCTCTCTGAAACACTTATTGCTTTTGGCTTCTTTGATGATGCTGTCACTATAGAGGAGAAGCGCTTGATGGTAGTGGCACTCCAAGAAGTTGAAGGCTCAGATGAGCCTCTAAAACGAATTCAGCCATTTGAGCATCCAACTACTAAGAAACTTCACAACTTTGTTACAAAGAGCACTAACTATTTATTCACGATTCTTGGCATATCCCAGGACTTCTTGCAGGTCGATCCCAGTGAGTGGGAATCTCAATCAGAGTATCAAGAAAGCAAACGACTTGTGCAATCTGTCAAAGTCGTCAATGACTTGGCTGAACGTGGGGTTGCGTTGATTCAAGAGTTCAACACGAGTTTGACACGCAATGAAGAACAGAAGCAATATCTTCTTCAAGTCGTCGAGGACCATAAAAAAAGTTTTCGGCACCGACTAAGTCATCAGCAGTTGATGCCAAGTTACAGTTAGTTCCCAAAGAACATAAACGTTAGGACTTTTGAATGACTTTTGATGACTATTGAATATTAATACTGATAATTTTGATTTTGACGCTGGATAAATTTCCAGTTAATAAAGTATCTACAACTGTCATAGATGTGTTCTACAGGTTTTAACTCGCGATCGCAGGTTTTGACACAAATATTGAAAACTTTGAAAGCGTTGAGCATGTCCTAAATATTATTATTTTCCACCAATTTTTTTTACAGCCTTTTTCTAACTAGCATCATGTAATGCAGGGTTGGCGAACACGATCCTGATACTTTCATTTTTTGGAAGCACCCTACCGTTCACCCATTAATCTTATTCATATGGTAGCATGTCTATTGCATCCCCCAGTATAAAAAAAGAATATTAAAAAGTTTGGGATAGAAAAAAATAAATACCAGGACTTTCATTAGAGAAAATTTAATTCCATTTTGTACAGCCAGACCAAGCTCCAGTGACGTTGAGAAAAAAAACAAATGATGGTTATTTATACCCTATATGTTAGTTTTTATAACGTAAAAATTATAATACAATTTTTTTACTATCAAATTATACGAATGATTTTATTTGTGCATTTGTGGAGAATAAGAATGTTGTCAAAAAACATATTTCCAACATTATTGAGGAATTAATAATAATGAACGAGGTAAAAGATTCAGAAGAGGATGAATTGTACAAATATTCACAATTACGTCCTACAAAAATTGAAGATTATAAAGATTTTAAATCTATTGGAGTAAAAAAATTCCAATACTAGAAGAAGTAGCCTAAATTTTGTTTAGTATACCTGCAAGTTCTATTCCCTGTGAACGGAATTTGTCAACATGTGGTCGTTTAACTTCAGACCCAAGATCACCTAATTTGAAAGCTAAAACCTTTGACGGTTTAACCCGTATAAAAAGCAATAAAAACTTGATTGAATTACTCAAAAACAATGACTAACTTCAATACTTTCATTTCAATAATAATTTGAAATTTAAATCGTGTTTTTTATTTTGTTAAAAGAAATATTTTCTGACTTTCAAATAATGAACTTTAAGAAATGTTAGGACTAGCAAGTTTGGGACCGTTGAATACGGCAGCAAAAATAAATAAACAAAGTTTTTGTTGTTGAAATGGATCGAGACCGGGTCAAAAAGTTTCGGGAACGGGTCGGGACCGGGAATCGAGTTGCGGGAACGGGACGAGACTGGAATCAAAATTCCGATGGCCCATCGGGAACGGGACGGGACGGGAAAACAAAATTCGGGAACGGGACGGGACCGGGAATGGAAAATCGTCCATGTCCGACCTCTAAAACACAGCGAACAAGCTTGCCATCATTTTTTAGAAACGGATGTTCCACAACATTCACTGATTCAAGATGTTGAGACGCGAGGGAACAGTGCATACTTCATCAATGAATATGGTGACATCGGAACTAAAGAGAAATGCAAACTTATAGAACGGTTAGTTTTCATAATAACTCATTATGATGCAACATTAGAGATCTGCTACGCTAGTGCCACCATTTCCGTAGTAATTCTGATGAATTGAAAACTGCTTCAGATGGTTTTGGATTGATGCAATAGACAAACGACTGGAATTTTTTGAAAAATACTCGAAACACTGATAGAAACTTTGCTTGATACACTTTTCAAAGACATGTATTTGATGGTTTCAAAAAGAAAAAGCAAAAAAATAAGTCATTACCAAACTAAAAATTTTTTGAGTAAAAATTTCATCAACCTGAATTCCTCTATTTTTAGTCGCAAATCAACTAGTTCGTTGCGGCCATCTTTCAACATTTGAGAACATGCAACAGTTAAAAAAACATTTTACTTAATACTAATACAATACAATACAACGGCGAATGTTATTAACGTGGTGTAAACCCGGACGGACTTCCAGACCAAGTGATTTAGACTGTTTTTATTTTGAATGTAATATTATTTGATGTAATAATTTTATCCCAAAAAAATATGTATTTTTAAATCAACATAATAAAATATAGACCTTTTTTGCCCATATATCATTCCATACCAGATGTTCGTCTTTTCCTCTGAACTCAACTGCATTAAAAACCGCAAAGATGGAGAAAAAAACGTTCGTCCACGAAAACAGCTCCACGTGAGAAACGGCTCTTTCAGTGTGCCTGAATGAAGCTCATCCCTAGGGAGACTGGAGATGATCTTGGAAACTTCTTTTAAACAATCTATTTGTTTAAACAAAAACTGAAGAATTGCACCCTCAATAAACATGTGTGAAGTATTTTTCTTCATAGTAAATTTTACTGAATCAACAATAAAAAGCAACAGGATCTATCCAGATGTTTGAAAAATTGTTTCCGTGAGGAATTGGTTACAGGTGAATTTTTAAGAATGAATTGGTTACGGGAGGATTGACTGCAAATATCTGACTTGATGAAGTTCTATAACCTCTTCTGTATCTTGGGATGCTGGTCCTTGTTTTGTTTTCCTACTTTATCCCGTTTTCAATTCAGCAACCTGAACCTTCATTCAGGTGAAGAGCGCACAAACGTATGCATTTAAACTCACTTCTCAATTGAGCGCTTTTGTTCGCTTCGCAAGGGCGCTATACAAATAATTAGTGATTGATTGAATTCTGCCAAACTGGTGCGTACAAACATTCCTTCTCCATGCAACAAACGACTTTGAATCAGTCGTTGGTGGCCCTCAGCACAAGCAAGTTCAAAAAAGTGGAAAACTTGTTTGAGAAAAGCTTTCATTTCAATTATGTGATTTTCAAGAAAAACACTGCACTGAATGGTAAAAGAGTACTGGGATGAGACTCATATACAGTGTTATTTTCGTTCCATAAAATAATTATAGTTTTTATTTCAGTTTCGTTTTGGAATTAATTAGTTTTTATTTTCGTTTTCGTTTTGAAAATAATTAAAGTTTATATTTTCGTTTCAGTTTTGAAAATAATTATAGTTTTTATTTTTATTTTAGTTTTGAAATATATTAATTTGAAACTTTAAACACTATTTATTTATATCTAAAAAAATTAATAGATCATGAAATGAAACAGTAAAATAGAACAGTACTTTAACAACAAATGAGTTAAAAAAATTAACAGTCAAATAAAAATGTATTCAGTCTCAAGAAAACTTTCATTTGTAGGTTTTTCTTTAATCTATTTCTTTTCCCACTTGTTAAAGAAGCATATAAAGAAAAAATTCTCTCAACGTATGCCTGGGAGGCTGGAGCTGCCAAAAGATCTTGTGCAATTGGACTAAGAATAGGGTAGAAAGTTGTGTTGTCATTCCAGAATTTTAACCTATTTGGTTCACAAGTATTTTTTATTTTTAAAGAATTTATTTTCATCTCCGAAATATATTTTTCTATTTCCACAATTATACTTGATTTGCATTCTTTGCCAGAACTTGTATCGTCAATACTTAATTTAGAAGATAAAAATTTAAATTTCTTTGAAGGAATTGATGATTCATCTGAAGCTTCTATTTCATTATGTCGTGAACTATTTTCACAACAATTGTTCTATGCTTCGCTAAAAGCATGCAAAATAAAAGATTCAAATTGTTTAATTGCAATAAAAATTTGATGTGATGTATCATTAAATAAGATTTATAATTTAATTGAAAACTTGTTTTTAAAATATATCTAAATTACCTGTGAACAAATGTAAGTTTTAGCAGCATGCAATAAACTCGAATATTGTGGTAACAGAATGAATTCTGCAACAGTTGGATCCACAAATGTAGCAGCTGCTGTTACTGGATTGAATTTCAATGAAGAGGGATTTAAGAAGCACTCAAAATAATGTTGAATTGCACTCCTCAATGAAACAATCAAACTAGAAATTCCTACAAATTTAATTTGTTCTAAAACAGACGGTGTGACATGTGATAAAGACAATGTATCGGTCTGAATACTGTCAGTGTGGGTTGCGAATGGTTTCAAAAAATGTTGAACTTCTACTAATCTGTTCCATTCACTTGCTAATAATGTGTCGATTTTGGCTAAATCCATAACATAATTGACATCATCTTTTAGTTCTAGTAATCTTTCAACCATAAAAAAAGTGCTGTTCCATCTAGTGGGGCAGTCTGTTATTACTGTTTTGGAAGATTTTTCAAGGAGTTTTTCTATGAGTATTGTTGACTTTCTAATTTTGCTGACTATATTCCTTGCTTTTGTAATTATTGGTTCATATACATTATTGGAGTATACTCTTTTTAAAACTAGTTGTATGGTGTGTGCTAAACATGGCATATGTCGACAAGGAACCCATTTTTCTAATTCTATTTCATCACAAATTGTTTCACTTTCTTCTTCATCACTATCTGAGTTTTCATTTTCTGAATAATCGTCTTTTTCTGCATGCTTATTTTGAAGAATACGCACAGCTTTTAAAATATTTGAACCGTTATCAGATATGATTAAAATTATTGTATTTGGTTCTATATTCCAATCAGCGAGACACTTTGATAAACACTCAGCAAGTTTTTCTCCAATGTGGGGATGATCAAGTTGAATTAGGTTTAAAAAGTAATGACACGGTTTGCTACTCTGTGGATTGAAACAGCATGCTGAAATCCCAACATATGATGATGTTAAACCTTTTTTGGTCCAAATATCTAAACATATAACTATTCTTCGAACATTATTCAATGAGTCTTTCAGAATTTTGCAACCCTCATCATATTTGTCTCTTAATAAGTCCAGTAACTTTGATGGGCCTGAAAAAAAATTCAATAATTGATCTCCACTATTTTTGTACAATATGTTGTAAACATTTATAATGAATAACGAACATTGTAATTGCTAAAATAAATTTCTACAATATATGGTATTACTTTTTTCATTTTGAATAAGATAAAATAAACAAACTTACCTGGCATTTTAAATTTTATATCCAATGTTTCCACAAAGTTTTTAAAATGTTTATTAGATACTAGATTTAAAGGGATGTTTGTGTTTACAAATAATTTTAATAAGGAGTCTTGTCTCTCAAAATATTCTTCGCACTTACTTGAATACAAAACTGTTTTCGTGGTATTTTTTTCAAAACTAATAGTTTGTTGAACGGAATTTTCATTACTTTTAATCTTTTCACAATTCCTCTTTCTGACTAATTCAATTTTCTCGAATTCTTGAAAAAACTTTTTCTGGTAGCTAGAGAGAGGAACCTTGAGGTTTGTCGGATTTTTTCCTTTAAGTATTGCGTTGCATAATACTTTCTGTCCGTCTTTGGTCGTCGATACTTCAACGATGCATGTACTTTTGTCATTTTCTGAAGAATATGTAAAATATTTCCAAATTTCGCTTTCTTTCTTTCTACCAGCAAATGAACGTGATAAACTCATTGTTATTTAAATTTGAAATATTATAAAAATCGATTACGTAAATTATTGATTAATAACAAATTTGAAGTATAATAACAAATTTACGATTAAAATAAGTGATCATTTAGTTGACAAAGCGAAGCAGTAATAAAATAACGTTTTACAAATGGCACTACTTTCATAAAGGCTAAAGATAATGTTTATAACATAGACATATATTTTTTATATAAATTTTCATTTGTATATTATGGCATATCATAAAAAGTTATTTAATTTTCGTTTTGGAAATAATTATAGTTTTTATTTCAGTTTCGTTTTGGAAATAATTATAGTTTTTATTTTCGTTTTGAAAATAAATTTAGTTTTTATTTTCGTTTTCGTGGAACGATTATTCAGAATTGTCGTTTTCGTTACGAAAATAACACTGCTCAGATAGGAGAAAAAGTAAATTTAGTTATAACAGTAATTATAATAATGACGATAATTATTGTAGTGGCGCATTAGGCCCCTCAGGCGGTCATTTTCTTCACGTTTTGAACCTAGGACCATTAAGCGTTGGTCCAGCCAAGAGTCACTAAACACTCGGCCTCCCGTTCACTTGTTAAGTCATAGTTAAGTCATGGCATGGTTTATTAAAGGAATATCGAATATTTGAAAGTAATTCTTCAAGAATTTCAAAGTCAAAAATGATTTATTACAATTTAAAATCGAAATCAGATGAACGCCTTTTTAAAATTTAGTCAGCATAAAGACTTGGAAATTTAAAAAAATGCATAGAGCAATCTTTAGATATATATTTGACAATATTCATCAATGATACTTCAAGAAAATTGAATAACTCATTGAAAATATAGGACTTTGAAATGTATAACTTTATAATACATATATTTGTAAACGTTTCATCCTACTAAATAAATTGATCTCCAATTAAACAATTCGAAAATGAAATAATTGAAACAAAATTTTAAAATAAGAAAAGTTCCACTTTATATTAACATTAAATAACCAAATATTCATATTATTATTTTACTATGACAAATATTTATTTAAACTGATTTAACTACTTAATTCACTCTTAAATAAGAAGAAAACAACTTGAATACTCTGTAATGAAAATTTACACATCATTATTATCATCAGAACTACCGCGATTATCATCATAACCACTACATCACAATCATCATAACTATTGCTATTGATAAATCATCATCTACACCATCATTTTATCATCATCATTATCACTATCATCATCAACATCATTATCGCCATCATTATCATCTCTACCCTCACTATTAATGCCTCAATCAGAATTGAATTCTTGAAAGTTAAATCATCAAATCTTCTCTCCTGCAGCATCAACATAAACTCATCTTCAAACACAAAACAATGCAGAAAGTACATACAACATAAACTCATCTTCAAACACAAAACAATGCAGAAAGTACATACAAAAGACGACAACAACAAGAACAACAACAACAGCAGCATGAGTACTGTACAAGAAAGCAACGATACACAAAGGGCAGCATGGAGGATGGGCACACACAAGGAGGAGGAGGAGGAGGAGTTTAGGTGGAGAACTTGTTGCCTCATCGCATGTTGCAGTCGTTGGTTGATCTCCCCCATGGCAAGTGGCTTCAACAAGTCATCATCATCAGCAGCTCCCTAACTTGTCATCAACACAACAAAACACACCATCACCACACTATCACACCACAACCCACCCCCATCATGACCACAATACAACACAAACCAGACCACATTACCACACCACACCCTCACGATGGCTACCTCTTCAAATCAACGCCTTCACTGCCACTCTTGGCGACGACACTGCCTGCAGGCGACGCTTCTTTCTTGACTTTCTTCTTCGACTTCTTGCGGTACTTTTCGAGGAAGGAGTCAGCCTCGAGGTCGCAGAAGAGGTGCTGTGGCAGACTGCTGTCGCGCCAGTAGTTGAAGGTGCCGTACTCGCTGTCCAGTGCGAAGGAGGGAAACATGTGGTCGACCAGGTCGCTGAGACGGGAGTAGCTGGAGTGTGTGTGTGTGTGTATGTGTGTGTGTGTGTGTGTGTGTGTGTGTGTGTGTGTGTGTGTGTGTGTGTGTGTGTGTGGTGCGTATTGGTTTGTAGTGGTAGTTTTGGTGCGTGTTTGGTAGCAGCTGTAGTAGGTGTATGGTGGTAGCTGCAAGATATGGTAAATGACACAATCCGCTTCAATTCCCCCATCAATCAGCTCTTCCACCACCAACACATCTCGCCATACAAACAACTCGCAATTCCACTCGCCACTGACGAGGACTCGAAGGAGGTTCGTTGGATGCTCAACTGTCCCTTGTGGTTGACGATGAAGATGCGCGACTTGGGAATGCCTGCTGCCGTGTACGCCCACACGTCCTTGGAGGAAGGGAGGGTGGGTGGGTGGGGATTGGTGGGTGGCTGGTTGGGTGGGTAGGTGGTGGATGCGGATTGGTGGGTGGGTGGTTGGGTGGGTGGGTGGGTGGGTGAATGGAAAGACATTGGGTAGGTGGGTAGACATTATGCCGATGGGTGAAGATTTGATGGAGAGGGTCATATTAGGAACAAAATAAAACTAAAAAGGTCAAAAAATCCCGCAAAATTGTTCTAAAATATATTTTCTTCAAGTACTGTATTAAGTTAAAATGCATATTAAAGAATAAAATAAGTATGAATAAATAAATGAATAATAATCTAATATATTTAGAGAAAAACTGAATGATTGATTGGAAGGTACATTGATTCTGTTGCCGAAGCCTGCGGTGAAGGGGTTGTGGTTGTCGGGGAAGAGGGCTCGGATGTTCTTGAGACACTGGATCTTGAACTCCTCTGGTTTGCGCTCTATCACCTCCCTTGAGTGGTTGGCAGGCGAGAGGGGGTGAGTTAGGGTGGTTAGATGATTTGGAAATTAGAGGTTTTGGAGGGATTTTGCAAGTTTTGGTCGAAGTTAAAACCTTTCAATCAATAACCATTTTACACATAAAACCCACCACCCTCAAACCCCTACACCCATGATTACCCCCTCCCACACCCTACTCCACTTCACCACCCTCCCCACACGAACTTGTGGAAGGCACTGCGCAGGGACGAGGGCGACAGGAAGAGGGGTCCGATGGGCAGCTTGTACTCCTGCTGCCTCAACTCCCTCAAGTAGTCCCTTGTCAACGTCGACTGACCAATCGCCCTGGCGCTCAAGTAGATGAAGCGGTAGCCGTTCTGGTGGATCAGCGTATAGAGGTTCGCGATGCCTAACTGTGGTGGTTGTGTGGTTATGTTTTGGTTTGGTGTGGTCGTGTGGTAATGTGTTGGTGTGGTCATGTGGTGGTGTGGTTGAAGTGGTGGTTGTGTGATGTGGTTTTAAAGGTTGTAGTTAAGGTTGAGGTGGTAGTGGCTTCAGGGGGTGTTGTGAGGTTGTGTGGTGCTTGGCTTGTGTCTCGAGTGTGGTAGCTTGAAAGTGATGCGACGGTCTAAACATTATTATTATTATTTTTGTTTTTGCTATTCTTATTCTCATTGTGCCCACCTGGGACCAGTCGAAGGCAAAGAGGGGAGACACTTGTCCGAAGATGGGAAAGATCTGGCCTAGGACGTCTGATCTGGTGTGGTGATGATGATGATGATGATGATGATGATGATGATGATGATGATGATGGTGGTGATGATGAAATTGATTATAAGTAGAGTTTACGTAGCGCATACTTGGTTATGGTGCCGTCGATGTCAGAGACAACTATCTTGTCTGTGGAGTTCCATAAGAAGATGCTGCAATGAACCTAATGATAAGGATGATGGTGGTAGTGATGATGATGATGGTGGTGGGGATGATGATGATGGTGGTGGGGATGATGATGATGGCGGTGGTGGGGATGATTTAAAGATAAAAATACGATGGAATAAAAAGAATATAACGAATCAAAGTGCTGCCTCATGAACGAAACCTTTCAGCAAATATTTTTAGTTTATTATGATCGTTATTGACATTATAATGACAACCTCACCTTGGTGGTGCCCTGGTACTTGGTGGTGATGGAGAAGGTGGCCTCGTTGACGCCGTCCATCAGCTCCAAGTGGCTCTGAGGGGGTGTGTCGTGGTGTGGTGGTTGTTGTTGTTGTTGTGGTGTTGTTGTGGTTTTTGTTTTTGTGTGGTGTTGTTGTGGTGTTGTGGTTTTTGTTGTTGTGTGGTGTTGTTGTGGTGTTGTTGTGGTTTTTGTTGTTGTGTGATGTTGTTGTTGTGGGTTTTTTTGTGTGGTGTTTTTGTGGTTGTTTTTATGGAGTAGTAGTAATATCAGTATTTCCAGTCATTTCAGTAGTGATAATTGTGATGTAACCACCACAACAACCACAACAAGCACAACCACCACAACAACCACAACCACCACCACAACTACTATCACAAGCACCACCACCACCACAATCACCACAAGCACCACAAGCACCACAATCACCACAAGCACCACAAGCACGAACCAGCTGTTCCGACGTGAGCTGCAGTGACTTGCGGTACTTGCCACTCCTCAACAGGTCTGCCTCCTTGACGCTCTGTCGCGTCTGCTGGCATGCAAGGCAGTAGTGCCAAACGTAAATGTCGCTGCTTTGCCGGAACCCGCACACCCGCCTAAGACCCTTCTTTTACTAAGGTGCACAGACACAGTGGTCGAGTATTAGCGTTTACCGAGTGCAACGAATGAGTGGCCGTTCTGAGCGTGCATTGCCTGTTTTAAACGTCCATCAAAATCTTTTGGAAGTTAGGATTGATGCAGTTTTATATCTTGCTCAACATTTTTTAAATTTGTTCTATGCAAATATGATTTTTTATAAAGCCTAGTCAGCTTTGTTAGGCTCTCGATAGAAATTCGAAAGATTTTCAAGAGATATTTCATCCTCTTTTCTTCAAACTTTTGTGTTTTTTCTTCACCGTAAAACACCATGTATAAAGCGCACCCATGTATTTTATTGCCGCAAATAAATTATTTAAGGAGAAATAGAAGATTTTAAAATTTAAATGATTTTATTCTTCTTTAATTCTTAAATCTACTTCATTCTAAAACTTTAGTTGGCATTCAAATAATGTAAAATAAATGCAAGACAGTGTAATTAGGAGTGATGGGCAACTAACTAAATATTTGTAGTTAATCCATAAATACTTTCAACTTAAAATAGGTAGTTTAACTAATAGTTATAAACTTATTTTTGAGAATAGTTAACTAAACTATGAAAAATCCCAGACTGGACGAAGACTATTTGGCCCAGAGTTTCATCCGACATCCGACCGTGAGATTGGTGATGATAATGATTTCACCTTGTTTAAAACTACTTGTCTCGCAATTTACCTCGAGGTTGTTATTGTGTTGCTCTGAGCACTTGTTTATATGATGTTGTTTCTCTCAAGATATGAAGTGGGCCTTCGTGTGTAACTATAACTCTTGCTTCACAACTTATTATTTATTTTAACTAATATTTAAAAAATATATTTTCTTAAAAAATTATTTTTTTGATGTGAATGATATGATCTAGGAATTTAAAATTTATCTATTTATTGAAAAATAATGTCTTTTCAAGCGATAGTTAAAAAAAAAGTATTCTTTCTTTCGTTCCTTCTTTCCTTCAATCATTGAAGCAGTTATTCATTACAAAAGCGTGAGTGTCTGGTATTTGCCTTAGAGATCTTTGCTATGCCCAAACTCCATGAACGAGACGCACTGGCTTCAAAAGTACATTTCAAAGGTAAAAAACGTCTTTGGCTTATTGCGGTAAATGAAAGAATAGTCGAGTTAGAATGTTTACGGTGAAAGGCACACATGAAATAGACGAAGGAGACATTCTAACCATGGTGGTGACAAGAGGAATCTCAAGAGACGTAGGTGCTTCCTGAGGTGCAAGGACTTGAGTCTCCACTCCTCTCACTTCACCCACTCCTCTCACTTCACCCACTCCTTTTTCTCTCCAACCCTCCATCGCTTCTGCATCCGCTATATAATCCGGAGCCTCGCTACTACTACCAGCACCACCAACACTAGTACTAGCCCCTCCACCAGCACCACCATTACCACTCTCACCACCACTACTATCCTCACCACCACTCACCGCCCCCTCCTCAACTACCACACTTTTTTGATCTTGGTCGGCTGACTTGGCAGCTTTCTTGCTGCCACCGCCCCACCAGCCACCCAGCCACCCCTTCCTGCCCTCCTTGCGTGAAGTGTGGTGGTGTGCCCCGTTGTCCTTCGTCAGCTGTGCCTCATGTGGAAGGTGCTTGGCGTCATCATCATCATCATCATCATCACCATCACCATCACCATTATCATCACCATCATCATCACCATTATAACCATCATCACCATTATAATCATCCCATCACCATTATAACCATCATCATCATCATCATCACCATTATAATCATCATCATCATCAACATCACCATCACCATTATAATCATCACATCACCATTATAACCACCATCATCATCATCATCATCACCATCACCATCACCATTATAATCATCACATCACCATTATAACCACCATCATCATCATCATCATCATCACCATTATAATCATAATCATCATCATCAGCAGCAGCCTCACCTTTGGAAGAGCTTTCTTGAAGACCAGCAAGGACATTATCATGGGTGCTGCCACTGACCACTTGAAATACCTTAGTGCAGTCGATGATGATGATGATGAAGTTGATGATGATGATAATAATGATGATGATGATAATGATGAAGTTGATGATGATGATGATAATGATGGTGAAGTTGATGATGATGTAATGATGGGTGAACGGGTAGCTGAGTCGGCAACGATTTTCGGCTTGACCAATAATGAAAGGTCCTAGGTTCAAGTGCAACCAAAGTAACCCTAATAACCCAAAAGCGCAAATGAAAATATGCAGCCTAAGTGGCCTAGAAGCCCGTTCGGGTTATACACCACTATAATAATGCTCGTCATTATTATGATGATGATGATAATGATGAAGTTGATGATGATGATAATGATGATGATGAAGTTGATGATGATGATGATAATGATGATGACGATGATAATGATGATGAAGTTGATGATGATGGTGGAGGTAATTATGATGGTGATGATAATGATGACGACCATGATAATGATCAAGATGACGATAGTAGTGATGAAGTGATGATAATGATTACTAACTTGTCATCTAGTTTAACGACAAGGGATGGGTGGTCGAGAATGTTGCCATTCGAAGAAAACTCTTCAAAAGAAACGATGCTTTTGTTGAACCTGTGTTGTTGTTGTTTTAGTTTTTGAAACTGTGTTTTTGTTTTTGTAGTTGTTAGTGTTGTTTCGTTAGTGCCGCAACACATCAGACAACAACATTAAAAATACAACAACAACAGTAAAAATACAACAACAACAACAACAGTAAAAATACAACAACAGCAACAACAACAGTAAAAATACAACAACAACAACAACAGTAACCTCAGCAAGCCAAGAGTATTCAGGGCTGGACTACTTCAAGGAGCAGTATTGTCGCCCATACTCTTCGTCATCTACATAAACGACCTCCTCGGCAAGTTTATGGAAGATTCGACGGTGTGTGCCTTTGCTGACGACTTAGCAATTGCACGCACGGGTAACGACAAGCTGACGATCCAGGCAGAACTCCAAATCGAAATCAACAAAGTTCAGGATTGGAGTTCTGTAAACCGCCTCGCCCTAAACTACAACAAGTGCTCGAGCAGCTTCTTCTCCACAGCATTCTTCGAACACAATTGGCAACCGTCGCTCACCATCAACAACATCCCACTCCCGTTCGAGCCGAACCCGACCTTACTTAGAGTCAAATATGACAGACTCTTGCACTTTGGCCATCACACAGACATGATAGTGGACAAGGTAAGGAAACGGGACAATATCATCCGCAACCTCGGAGGAACGGAGTGGGGATGGAAGAGAACTGGGCTAAGAAGTGTATACTGTGCACTGCAAAGGAGCATAATGGAATACGCCAGCCCTGCATGGACACCTTGGACTCCAAAAACCCACATCGCCAAGATTGAGAGGGCCCAACTTCGTGCTGCCAAAATCTTCACTTCTCTCACAGCTACAACGCCCTCTGAAGCTGTCCTCGTTGAAACAGACCTCGCCAGCATGGAGACGAGGTTTGATCAAGCTTCCCTCAAAAGGGCCGTTAAATGGGTGAGCTACAAGCAGGAAGACTGGAGAAAGGCACTTCTCCCAGAAAACCCACTGCACGAAGCGGTATACGAGCCCAAACCGCCTTGGTTCAACTTCCCTCTCAATATAAGCTACCCCAAATCCAGCAAGCGTGACCCTGATCTCATGCAACTGGAAGCAGCTAAAGATGCCATCGCCCAGGAAGGTGAAGCTGACATTACCATCTACACTGACGGCTCGGTGCAAGGAGTGGCAAAGCATGGTGGTGCTGCGGTGGTGGTGTACCAAAGCGATCAGAAAGTAGCTAACTAGAACAAGCCCACAGGATATAAGAGTAACCCAATGGACACTGAAAGAATTGCGGTTGAGGAGGCTCTGAAATGGTTGAGTGAGAGAGAGGACTGGAGCATGGCAAAGATTGTGTGCAATTGCAAGCCGCTTCTTTCGCTAATGGCATCCAACTCTCTCTCCTCCCATCGAATCTCAGAGCTAACTGCACAGTGTACCAACATGAACAAAAAGGTTCTCTTCATCTGGGTGCCAAGCCACTGCTATCTGATCGGAAACGATGAGGCTGATGCAGAAGCAGCTACAGGAATCAGGGCACAGCTAACCCCGCTAAACCAAGAACTAACGAGAACAGGGATCTGCCAAGCAGTCACAAGTCACAGACCACAAGAAACCCACTTTAGTAACGACAGACTGAATGGCATCTACAAAGGCAGACTCAAGAAAGCTGAGGAGGAGCTCACCAAACTTGCTCGCACCAACCTGAGCAGGTTCCGTACTGGGCACCACCCAGCGATCAGAGCCTACCAATGTAGAATTGGTCTAAGCCAAGAAGACTTATGCAGACTCTGCAAGACAGCCCAGGAGACAACAACTCATCTCTGAACAGACTGCCCAGCCCTGGAACCAGATAGGGCAGTACACGGGCTGGGCAAGAACACAAGAGAATTAACTCAAGAGCCTGGCAGGGCAGCGCAGCTGGTTGAGACTATCCTCTCCAGACTGCTGAACAACGCAACAAAATAAAACAACAGCAACAACAACAACAGTAAAAATACAACAACAGCAACAACAACAACAAAGCAAACCTCTCTTCCTTGAACTCGTCAGCAACTTCGTCGAGACAAGCACACAGAGAGATGTTGATGTCGGAGGGGAGGGTGTGGGGAGAGGGAGAGGTGGGAGGGGTGATGGTGTTCTTGAGCGGTTTGAGCTCTGGTGGGCTGTGGTGCGAGGAAGGAAGGCTGCATGCGGAGCAGACCCTCTTGAGTATGCTGCAATAATTCAGCTCCACAAAACCACGCCCCCTCCCTTCTACCCCTACTAACCACTTCTTCTACCAAAAGACCACCTCACACAACCCGCTCCACCCCTCTCCTCAGCCCCTCACCCTCCCATCGACCACCCACCAGTTGAGTTCCTTATCGTCAGCGGAGCAGGAGCGGGCACGGAGGCGAGTGCTGCCCTGTTGCTGGTGGTTGAAGGAGACGGGACTTTCAGGCAGCGAGAAGGGAGACTGGTGGCTGCATGAGACCACCTTGAGGCAGTTGTCTGTCGATGAGGTCATCGTCACTGCTGGGAAGCTGTTGTCGATATGGTGGTTGTGGTTTGGAAGATGTTTTGGTGGTTGTTGTTGTGGTTTGGACGATGTCGTTGTTGTTGTGGATGTTGTTGGGAAGATGTTGTGGTGGATGTTGTGGTTCTGTCACTGTTGAGAAGCTTTTGTGGTTTTGAGTATTGTTCGGAAGCTCTCCTCCACACCTCATTCACTCCTCATCCCAGAGCTCGCGCTGTCGAGGACCACCGGGGCTAATGGCCCACTTTTTCAAAATTGACCCAAAAGAATCGTGATTGGCCCCAATGAATTTTTTTTAAATGTTTTCCTATTTTTATTTTTTTAGATGTTTCTTTGTCTAAAAGGATCTCACGGAAACAAGTTGTTATTGGAAATTTAAGCCAATCAAAATTAGCTTCGTGCATGGGCGGCGATCCTGGGGGAGGGGTCCTGGGGTCTGGACGTACTTTTTAATTTGAAAAGTTTTAAAACTCTTGTTTTGATACGAGCATAATCGTGAAACATTACATAAAACAAAATATTTATATAGAAATACATTGTGAGTATGTGTAGTTATAGTGATAGCTGTCTAAAACAAAACTATTCTTTGCTTACTTAATTATTCATATCAAAACAGAAGTTCCAAAAAAATTTAAGTGGGGGGAGAGGGGGTTCCGAGGTCCAAGATTACCCCCCCCCTCCCCCCAAGATCGTCCATGCTAGGTAGGACCCCTCCAAGATTTGCAGCAGATCGCCGTCTCTGGCCTGGTGTTTTAATCATGTGCAGACTCGACCAATTTATATAAGCCAATATATTGTACAGCGCACTTTGTAATACCGTTAGGACATTAAAGTCGCTTTAGATTAAAGAGATATAAAAAAAATTTCTTCATTGCCTTAAAAGCACATTTAACGCTCACTTTAAAACAAAAACTAAAAAGCAAAAAAATCGAACAATTATAAAACAGAGAAGACACTTTCTATGTGGGGATTTTATTGAACTCAAACCGACTCATTCGAGGTGAGTAAAAAAGCTTTAAACAAACTTTTGGCCCTAAAAATTTTTGGCCCAACGCGAGCCCTGTCATCCACCTACTACCCCTCTTCCTTCACCCACCCCTCACCAGCCCACCAACCACCTACCACCCCTCTTCCCTCACCAACCCACCACCCACCCCTTCCCAACCCCTCACCAACCCACCACCCACCTACCAACCCTCTTTCCTCACCAACCCACCACCCACTTGTTATAAATGTACAACTTCACCAATTCAGGATCCTCGTCATTTAAGTCATCCAAGTATATCCCTTTCTCCTTCTTCTCACCTCCTTTCTTCTTTCCATCCTTTCTTCCCTCCTTCATCTCTTCCTTTTCTACTCTTTTATCAACATCCATAACGGCGGTAGTAGTAGTTTTAGTAGTAGTAGTACTAGTAGTAGTAGTATTGTTATTAGTAGTAGTAGTGAAAGTAGTAGTAGTAGTGGAAGTAGTAGTAGTAGTGGAAGTAGTAGAAGTAGAAGTAGCGCCCAGGGGCAGACTGGAGAGTGGTGCCATTTCAGGCAGTTGGCCCCACTTCCAGTCGATGCAGTCGGTAACATCGGCAAGTTGCTTCGTCGCTGCCAGAAGGCTGAACTCGTTCGGTAATGAGCCCACCTTGCTGTCGTATCAAGGTGGTAGAAGTGATGGGGAGGTGGTGTGGTTGAGGTGAGGTGGTAGAGGTGATGGGGAGGTGGTGTGGTTGAGGTGAGGTGGTTGAGATGAGGTGGTTGAGGTGAGGTGGTCGAAGTGGATGAGGTGGTTGTGAAGGTGGTTGTGAAGGTGGTTGTGAAGGTGGTTGAGGTGATGTGAAGGTGGTTGTGAAGGTGGTTGTGAAGGTGATTGAGGTGATGTGAAGGTGGTTGTGAAGGTGGTTGTGAAGGTGATTGAGGTGATGTGGTCGAAGTGGATGAGGTGGTTGTGAAGGTGGTTGTGAAGGTGGTTGAGGTGATGTGAAGGTGGTTGAGGTGATGTGGAAGTGAAGGTTGTTGAGGTTGAAGTGGTTGTGGTTGAAGTGATTGAGAGGGTGGTTGATGTGATATTTGTGGTTGAGGTGGTAGTGGTTGAAGTGGTTGTGGTTTTAGTTATGGTGGTAGTTTTAGTTGTGGTGGTTTGAAAATTTTGTTGCAGTTGTGGGATGTCTTGGTGTTGTTTGTGTTGTTGCGTGGTACTTGAAGTTAAAAGCGGTTGATATGATGAATAACAAAATAATAAAATTGTATTAATGGTGATGATGATGTTAATGATGATGATGATGGTGATGATGATGATGGTGATAAGTAAATCAAGAACCACTCAGGGGAAGTGTCAAGAGAATTGAAAAGCTCTTGAGTGACCAGAGGAACAGGGATGTTGTTGTTGTGCTGTTTGTCGTGGTGTTGTTGTTCTTGTTGTTGTTGTGGTGGAGTGTCGTTGTTGTTGTTGTCGTTGAGAAGGTCGCTGTAAATGTCGGGACAACTCTTGCAACGAAGGATTATGCCTTGAATGTCGTGGTACTGTTGTTCTTGTTGTTGTTCTTGTTCTTGTTCTTGTTGTTGCGTGTGGTTATGTTTTAATGACTGGTCGTTTGGGG
>OX030969.1:1338490-1403490 GCA_943735955.1 Piscicola geometra | reverse complement strand
GTCTGTAATCCTCTCATTCTTGTGCATGCGTATTGCCACTTAGATGCACTTTCACCTTTTCGCCTGCTTCCTCTTGCATCCTTCAGCAACAGTTTGTGCTGGGATGAAAGCAAAAGATTAATGAGATGATATGCACCCAAAGGAACATTAAGACCAATTGATTAAAAATCCAAAGAATCACCTACACACACACACACACACACACACACACACACACACACACACACACACACACACACACACACTCACACACACACTCACACAAAAACACACGCACGCACACACACATACTCGCACAAAAACACACACATACACACCTACAAATACAGACGATAGAAAACTGCGGACTGGCGTGCCACCCCTTCTCAACAGCAAGCAAGAACCTCTTTGCCTCTCGTCTGGTGGGAGGCATGTCTGTGCTGGGTCTAGTGGCCACAGTGCTGACGATCTTCTCCTACTTGGTGGAGAGGGACGCCTACAGACAGCACGAGAGGTGCATGGTTGCCATGGTGGGCTGCTATGGAGGTGTGTGTGTGGCGTACGTGGCTGGCATGTTATTTGGTGAGGAGATATCGTGTGTGCATAATGGAGGTGGTGGTTGGGGGGTGGATGAAGAGGGGGGTGGGGGGCAGGTGGAGAGGCAGGGCACGGGGGGAGAGTACTGCACCCTCATCTTCGTGCTCCTCTACTACTTCGGCATGGCGGTGCACGTGTGGTGGGTGCTGCTGAGTGCTTGCTGGCTCGCATGCAGCAGTGGCATCGACGCCACTTCCATCAAACACCAGCACTTGCACGTTCTCGCGTGGAGCCTGCCCGCCCTGCAGACGATCGGTGTGCTGGCGTGGGGGGCGGTTGGAGGCGAGAGCTTGGTGGGGGTGTGCTACGTGGCCCATGCCAAGACTGTCGCCTTCAAGATGTTTGTGCTGGTTCCCTTGCTCTTCTACCTGCTGCTCGGAGGCGTCCTGCTGCTGGCGACGGTGCTGAGGCTCTGCAGGGTGAGGCAGGTGCTGCGGAAGGAGGCGTTGTGCACTGTGGCAGTGGAACAGGCTCTCATCCGCATCGGCATCTTCGCCACTCTCTTCTGCGTGCCTGCCACTGCTCTGGTGGTGTGCCACGTGCACGAGGTGGTGGTTAGAGAGACCCGCTTGATGGCTTGGTACCTCCTCCACCACCCTCCTTCTCCCCTCTCTCGCCAACTGCATGGCCTCTTCGATAACCCCTCCATGCAGCCCCCTTCCACGCAGCCTCACACCATCCCCTCTCTCCTCTCCTCCCACCCTTCCTCCCACCCTTCTTCCCACCTCCCCTCCCACCCTTCTTCCCACCACCCCTCCCACCTCCCCTCCCACCTCCTCCTTCCACCACCCGATGTCAACGTCGCCATCTTCCAACACCTGCTCACCACCATCACCACCCTCTTCGTAGCTGTCTACCTCTTCGTCTCCAAGACGGGTTCCAGCATTCGTAAAAGGTGGTGTGGGTCTCGAGAAGGTGGAGGAGGTGGAGGAGGTGGAGGAGGTGGAAGTGGTGGTAAGCAAAATGGTGGTGCTGATTGTGGTGGTGGTGTGAGCAGCAGCTGTGGTGATGATGGATGTGGTGGCTTCCTTGGTGAGGGTGGTTGTGGTAGCAACGGTTGTCATGGCAACAATACAGCATTGCGTCATCTCATCATCACTGCCCCTGACTTCAAGCCGCATTCAGCTACTGCCGCTGTCTGAAGCATCATCATCATCATCTCTACCATCTCCACCATCGTCATCATCTCTACCATCTCCATCATCGTCATCATCTCTACCATCTCCATCATCATCATCATCTCTACCATCTCCCTCATCGTCATCATCTCTACCATCTCCATCATCATCATCATCTCTACCATCTCCACCATCGTCATCATCTCTACCATCCCCATCATCGTCATCATCTCTACCATCTCCATCATCATCATCATCTCTACCATCTCCACCATCGTCATCATCTCTACCATCTCCATCATCGTCATCATCTCTACCATCTCCATCATCATCATCATCTCTACCATCTCCATCATCGTCATCATCTCTACCATCCCCATCATCGTCATCATCTCTACCATCCCCATCATCGTCATCATCTCTACCATCTCCATCATCGTCATCATCTCTACCATCTCCATCATCGTCATCATCTCTACCATCTCCATCATCGTCATCATCTCTACCATCCCCATCATCCTCATCATCTCTACCATCTCTATCATCGTCATCATCTCTACCATCCCCATCATCGTCATCATCTCTACCATCTCCATCATCGTCATCATCTCTACCATCTCCATCATCGTCATCATCTCTACCATCCCCATCATCCTCATCATCTCTACCATCTCTATCATCGTCATCATCTCTACCATCCCCATCATCGTCATCATCTCTACCATCTCCATCATCGTCATCATCTCTACCATCTCCATCATCGTCATCATCTCTACCATCCCCATCATCCTCATCATCTCTACCATCCCCATCATCGTCATCATCTCTACCATCCCCATCATCCTCATCATCTCTACCATCCCCATCATCGTCATCATCTCTACCATCTCCATCATCCTCATCATCTCTACCATCTCCATCATCGTCATCATCTCTACCATCTCCATCATCGTCATCATCTCTACCATCCCCATCATCGTCATCATCTCTACCATCTCCATCATCGTCATCATCTCTACCATCTCCATCATCGTCATCATCTCTACCATCTCCATCATCGTCATCATCTCTACCATCCCCATCATCGTCATCATCTCTACCATCCCCATCATCGTCATCATCTCTACCATCTCCATCATCGTCATCATCTCTACCATCTCCATCATCGTCATCATCTCTACCATCCCCATCATCCTCATCATCTCTACCATCTCTATCATCGTCATCATCTCTACCATCCCCATCATCGTCATCATCTCTACCATCTCCATCATCGTCATCATCTCTACCATCTCCATCATCGTCATCATCTCTACCATCTCTATCATCGTCATCATCTCTACCATCTCTATCATCGTCATCATCTCTACCATCCCCATCATCGTCATCATCTCTACCATCTCCATCATCGTCATCATCTCTACCATCTCCATCATCGTCATCATCTCTACCATCCCCATCATCCTCATCATCTCTACCATCTCTATCATCGTCATCATCTCTACCATCCCCATCATCGTCATCATCTCTACCATCTCCATCATCGTCATCATCTCTACCATCTCCATCATCGTCATCATCTCTACCATCCCCATCATCCTCATCATCTCTACCATCCCCATCATCGTCATCATCTCTACCATCCCCATCATCCTCATCATCTCTACCATCCCCATCATCGTCATCATCTCTACCATCTCCATCATCCTCATCATCTCTACCATCTCCATCATCGTCATCATCTCTACCATCATCGTCATCATCTCTACCATCCCCATCATCGTCATCATCTCTACCATCTCCATCATCGTCATCATCTCTACCATCTCCATCATCGTCATCATCTCTACCATCTCCATCATCGTCATCATCTCTACCATCTCCATCATCGTCATCATCTCTACCATCCCCATCATCCTCATCATCTCTACCATCCCCATCATCGTCATCATCTCTACCATCTCCATCATCGTCATCATCTCTACCATCCCCATCATCTCTACCATCTCTATCATCGTCATCATCTCTACCATCTCCATCATCGTCATCATCTCTACCATCTCCATCATCCTCATCATCTCTACCATCTCCATCATCGTCATCATCTCTACCATCTCCATCATCGTCATCATCTCTACCATCTCCATCATCGTCATCATCTCTACCATCTCCATCATCGTCATCATCTCTACCATCTCCATCATCGTCATCATCTCTACCATCCCCATCATCGTCATCATCTCTACCATCCCCATCATCGTCATCATCTCTACCATCCCCATCATCGTCATCATCTCTACCATCCCCATCATCGTCATCATCTCTACCATCCCCATCATCGTCATCATCTCTACCATCTCCATCATCGTCATCATCTCTACCATCTCTATCATCGTCATCATCTCTACCATCTCCATCATCGTCATCATCTCTACCATCTCCATCATCGTCATCATCTCTACCATCTCCATCATCCTCATCATCTCTACCATCTCCATCATCGTCATCATCTCTACCATTCCCATCATCGTCATCATCTCTACCATCCCCATCATCGTCATCATCTCTACCATCTCCATCATCGTCATCATCTCTACCATCTCCATCATCGTCATCATCTCTACCATCTCCATCATCGTCATCATCTCTACCATCTCCATCATCGTCATCATCTCTACCATCTCCATCATCGTCATCATCTCTACCTTCTCCATCATCGTCATCATCTCTACCATCTCCATCATCGTCATCATCTCTACCATCCCCATCATCGTCATCATCTCTACCATCCCCATCATCGTCATCATCTCTACCATCTCTATCATCGTCATCATCTCTACCATCTCTATCATCGTCATCATCTCTACCATCCCCATCATCGTCATCATCTCTACCATCTCCATCATCGTCATCATCTCTACCATCTCCATCATCGTCATCATCTCTACCATCCCCATCATCCTCATCATCTCTACCATCTCTATCATCGTCATCATCTCTACCATCCCCATCATCGTCATCATCTCTACCATCTCCATCATCGTCATCATCTCTACCATCTCCATCATCGTCATCATCTCTACCATCCCCATCATCCTCATCATCTCTACCATCCCCATCATCGTCATCATCTCTACCATCCCCATCATCCTCATCATCTCTACCATCCCCATCATCGTCATCATCTCTACCATCTCCATCATCCTCATCATCTCTACCATCTCCATCATCGTCATCATCTCTACCATCATCGTCATCATCTCTACCATCCCCATCATCGTCATCATCTCTACCATCTCCATCATCGTCATCATCTCTACCATCTCCATCATCGTCATCATCTCTACCATCTCCATCATCGTCATCATCTCTACCATCTCCATCATCGTCATCATCTCTACCATCCCCATCATCCTCATCATCTCTACCATCCCCATCATCGTCATCATCTCTACCATCTCCATCATCGTCATCATCTCTACCATCTCCATCATCGTCATCATCTCTACCATCTCCACCATCGTCATCATCTCTACCATCTCCATCATCGTCATCATCTCTACCATCTCCATCATCGTCATCATCTCTACCATCCCCATCATCGTCATCATCTCTACCATCCCCATCATCGTCATCATCTCTACCATCCCCATCATCGTCATCATCTCTACCATCCCCATCATCGTCATCATCTCTACCATCCCCATCATCGTCATCATCTCTACCATCTCCATCATCGTCATCATCTCTACCATCTCTATCATCGTCATCATCTCTACCATCTCCATCATCGTCATCATCTCTACCATCTCCATCATCGTCATCATCTCTACCATCTCCATCATCCTCATCATCTCTACCATCTCCATCATCGTCATCATCTCTACCATCCCCATCATCGTCATCATCTCTACCATCTCCATCATCGTCATCATCTCTACCATCTCCATCATCGTCATCATCTCTACCATCCCCATCATCCTCATCATCTCTACCATCTCTATCATCGTCATCATCTCTACCATCCCCATCATCGTCATCATCTCTACCATCTCCATCATCGTCATCATCTCTACCATCTCCATCATCGTCATCATCTCTACCATCCCCATCATCCTCATCATCTCTACCATCCCCATCATCGTCATCATCTCTACCATCCCCATCATCCTCATCATCTCTACCATCCCCATCATCGTCATCATCTCTACCATCTCCATCATCCTCATCATCTCTACCATCTCCATCATCGTCATCATCTCTACCATCATCGTCATCATCTCTACCATCCCCATCATCGTCATCATCTCTACCATCTCCATCATCGTCATCATCTCTACCATCTCCATCATCGTCATCATCTCTACCATCTCCATCATCGTCATCATCTCTACCATCTCCATCATCGTCATCATCTCTACCATCCCCATCATCCTCATCATCTCTACCATCCCCATCATCGTCATCATCTCTACCATCTCCATCATCGTCATCATCTCTACCATCCCCATCATCTCTACCATCTCTATCATCGTCATCATCTCTACCATCTCCATCATCGTCATCATCTCTACCATCTCCATCATCCTCATCATCTCTACCATCTCCATCATCGTCATCATCTCTACCATCTCCATCATCGTCATCATCTCTACCATCTCCATCATCGTCATCATCTCTACCATCTCCATCATCGTCATCATCTCTACCATCTCCATCATCGTCATCATCTCTACCATCCCCATCATCGTCATCATCTCTACCATCCCCATCATCGTCATCATCTCTACCATCCCCATCATCGTCATCATCTCTACCATCCCCATCATCGTCATCATCTCTACCATCCCCATCATCGTCATCATCTCTACCATCTCCATCATCGTCATCATCTCTACCATCTCTATCATCGTCATCATCTCTACCATCTCCATCATCGTCATCATCTCTACCATCTCCATCATCGTCATCATCTCTACCATCTCCATCATCCTCATCATCTCTACCATCTCCATCATCGTCATCATCTCTACCATTCCCATCATCGTCATCATCTCTACCATCCCCATCATCGTCATCATCTCTACCATCTCCATCATCGTCATCATCTCTACCATCTCCATCATCGTCATCATCTCTACCATCTCCATCATCGTCATCATCTCTACCATCTCCATCATCGTCATCATCTCTACCATCTCCATCATCGTCATCATCTCTACCTTCTCCATCATCGTCATCATCTCTACCATCTCCATCATCGTCATCATCTCTACCATCCCCATCATCGTCATCATCTCTACCATCCCCATCATCGTCATCATATCTACCATCTCTATCATCGTCATCATCTCTACCATCTCTATCATCGTCATCATCTCTACCATCCCCATCATCGTCATCATCTCTACCATCTCCATCATCGTCATCATCTCTACCATCTCCATCATCGTCATCATCTCTACCATCCCCATCATCCTCATCATCTCTACCATCTCTATCATCGTCATCATCTCTACCATCCCCATCATCGTCATCATCTCTACCATCTCCATCATCGTCATCATCTCTACCATCTCCATCATCGTCATCATCTCTACCATCCCCATCATCCTCATCATCTCTACCATCCCCATCATCGTCATCATCTCTACCATCCCCATCATCCTCATCATCTCTACCATCCCCATCATCGTCATCATCTCTACCATCTCCATCATCCTCATCATCTCTACCATCTCCATCATCGTCATCATCTCTACCATCATCGTCATCATCTCTACCATCCCCATCATCGTCATCATCTCTACCATCTCCATCATCGTCATCATCTCTACCATCTCCATCATCGTCATCATCTCTACCATCTCCATCATCGTCATCATCTCTACCATCTCCATCATCGTCATCATCTCTACCATCCCCATCATCCTCATCATCTCTACCATCCCCATCATCGTCATCATCTCTACCATCTCCATCATCGTCATCATCTCTACCATCTCCATCATCGTCATCATCTCTACCATCTCCACCATCGTCATCATCTCTACCATCTCCATCATCGTCATCATCTCTACCATCTCCATCATCGTCATCATCTCTACCATCCCCATCATCGTCATCATCTCTACCATCCCCATCATCGTCATCATCTCTACCATCCCCATCATCGTCATCATCTCTACCATCCCCATCATCGTCATCATCTCTACCATCCCCATCATCGTCATCATCTCTACCATCTCCATCATCGTCATCATCTCTACCATCTCTATCATCGTCATCATCTCTACCATCTCCATCATCGTCATCATCTCTACCATCTCTATCATCGTCATCATCTCTACCATCTCCATCATCGTCATCATCTCTACCATCTCCATCATCGTCATCATCTCTACCATCTCCATCATCCTCATCATCTCTACCATCTCCATCATCGTCATCATCTCTACCATTCCCATCATCGTCATCATCTCTACCATCTCCATCATCGTCATCATCTCTACCATCTCCATCATCATCATCATCTCTACCATCTCCATCATCGTCATCATCTCTACCATCTCCATCATCGTCATCATCTCTACCATCTCCATCATCCTCATCATCTCAACCATCCCCATCATCCTCATTATCTTCACCACCATACATTCACCTCCTTCTTTTATATTTAATCTCTTTCTTGCTTGTTCCTTTCACAGCAGTATTCTCACGTGTCATCACACAGGCGTATAGTCAGTGTGATTGGTGCCTTACTCAGTTGATGTTTGTGTCACATACGTAAGTACAGTCATGCACAGAGTCAGTATTTTTTAAATCTCTAAACGCACACGCAGTATTCTTTTTGCACATGCTTCTTCCATTTTGGTCCACCTCGTATCAAATCTATTTTATACTCGTGTTGCATGCATGCACAAATGATATTCAATTCGTTGATGCGAGTTCTGTGCTCAGTGTGTCTCCGGTCAAATGCCCGAATGCTGCAGTATTAGGGCGCTTCGTCCTTCGTCATCATAGATATCATCATCATCATCATCATCGACGAAACTATCGTCTTCATGATAATCATCATCATGTATGTGGATGCTGCCTGGTGTTCTGTCAGTCTTATTAATTGTCGCTCTTTTGTGTGTGTGTGTGTGTGTGTGTGCGTGCGTGCGTGCGTGTGAATTGTTGAGTGCCTTCCTTGATGCTATCACAGCTCACCACACACGACCATGAGGGAGGCACTCGCTTCGCATGCAGTCGCGCAAGTCTTAACGCATCTCTTGATTTTGCATTGGACATTGTCTATCTGTGTCTTATTTGTGTCATCATCATGTACTTCTCCCTCCCTCCTTTCTCCCTCTATCCTCCCTTCTTCCTCTCTCTATCTTCTCTCTTTCCCTCCTTCTTCCCTTTCCCCTCTCTCTCCCTTCCTTCCCCCTCCATCCTCCCTCCTTTCTTCTCCCTCCACCCTCTTTCTTCCATCCTTCTCCCTCCTCCATTTAGTGCCTCTCATATCTCCTGTGCCTTCCTCAACCTTTCTTCATTCAATTTCATTTTAAAGTTTCTGCCGCCTTCAAAGACCTTCTATTTATGTTGTCTTTTGAAGTCATTTACGTGCTGTGGAAGATGGCCATCTCATTTGCTACGTGTCTCCCATTGAGTCTGTATGCAATTGTTTCTTCTTCATAGCTTATAATTTAATCAAATTAAATTAAAGGCGATTAAAATATTTATTTACTTTCTTGAAAATTTGATTAATTTTAAATAATTAACTAATATTATAAATTCATTAATTGGCCTATTTTATATAATGAATCAAGTTATTGTGATGTGTTAGTTAATAGTAGAGGGGTCAATCACTTATCAATGATCTTTATATTCAGATACAAACATTGTTTGTGGCAACTTTGTTTTTAAGGGTAATTTCGTTCTAGAGTTTTCGAATAAAAGTGTTCGAATGGATTCGATCGATGCATAAGCTGCCCTCCTCACTCCACGTGCCCATGTAAGGACCAGACACCTTTCCGCTACCCAGTCGATTATTCATGGTCAAGTCAAGAAGCAATTGTGGTCACATCGGGTCGAATCACCATGCATGCGCGTATCCAGTCCCGAATAAAAGGGGAAAAAGCTATTATTTTGTATAGTGGTGGTGTGGTGGTGGCGTGGTAGTGGTGTGGTGGCGTGGTGGTGGTGTGGTGGTGTGGGGGTGGTAGGGATTCTGTATCGGTAATGATAGAGATGCTGTGGTGGCGATGATAATGGTAATGATTTGGGATGTGAAGGGTGGTTAAATTGATTATTAAGGATATTGTTTTTTTACTCAAATTTAGATATATATAGATTCCATATATGTAATTTACATGGGGGGATCCACCTTAATAGGAAACCCCCAACTTTTTGTCCATTTTTGGTTTTAAAAATTTCTATTTGGATATGAGCATAATCGTCAATCATGGCATAAAATTAAATGTTTATACAGTAATACATTGTGAGTATGTGTAGTTATAGTGATAGCTGTCTAAAACAAAAATATTCTTTTCTTACTTGAATACTCCTTCGCCTAGTTTTTTGTATCACTATGGCATAGGCGGGAATCCTGAGGGGGTCTGGCGTCCACCTTTACAAGAACCCCCTCACTCTTAAAATACACATTTCTCAACTCTAATTTAAATACGAGCCTAATCGTCAACCATGGGATGAAAAAATGCTAATACAGTAATACATTGTGAGTATGTATGGGCAGCGATGCTAGGGGGATCCTGGGGTCCATCTTAACATGGACCCCCTCAGTTTTACAAATACAATAATTTCTCAACTCCTATCTTAATACAAGCATAATCGTCAACCATAGCATGAAACAGAATTTTTATTCAGTAATATATTTTTTTAATTTTCGCAAGCAGACTTTCAGAATGCTTTTCAGAAAATATCGGCTCACTTTTTGCAAGCAGACAGATTTACATTTTTATTTAAAAAATCATTCATATTGTGCTACTTATTTTGCATGGGTGATGTTCTTAGGGGGATTCTGAGGTCCACTTCAATATCGACCCTTTCTATTTTTTAGATGAACCAAAGTTAATGAATTTCAAAAGGCTTTAAACATTAACTAAAGTTGTGGTTAAATCAAACTACAAGTTTCATATCGCATAACTGCCAAAAAGAAATGCTGAAGCTTTTAGCTCATTCTATCGTTAGAAACACAGTGTGCACTTTTAATGCCGAATCAAGCCAGTTTGGTGTTGTGGTTGACGGCACACAAGACTGCAATGGCTTAGAGCAGGAATCGACATGCATTCGTTTTGTTGATGAAGCTCTGAATGTTAATGAATCGAAAAAACATTATCTGCTGTAGTAAAAGATTTTCTGATCAGAATTATGCTACCAGGTAGCTTTGCTACCTCTAGAAAAACTAAACTTATGACGGCGCTGCTAACATGAGCGGCCGATATAATGGCTGTGAAGCTATTATCAGCATCCCCTTGCATTGTTTTTCCATTGTTCTGCACACTGTGAAAATCTTATTGCCCAACACACAGCTGCCGCAAATCCCTTTGTGAGCAATTCACTTTAGTTTGTCCAAGAGTTAGGTGCTTTTTACAATCGTTCAGGGAAGGTCAAGAAGCAGTTTAGTGATGCTTTAATGTCTTTTATAATTGCCTTTCCTGATGAGCCACTGAATAAAAAGTATAGTATAAAACTTCTTTGTTCTACAAGATGACTGACTAGAGTTTCTACAGTGTCTTCTGTGCTTGAACATTATGAAGTGATACTTGTTAGCTTTGAATCATTTGCTTCCACTGGTACTGCTGATGAAACAGCTGAAAGGCTCGAGGTCTTTTTTTAACAGGACACTTGTGCACTGGCCCTCAAGGAGTTGTTTTGGTGTTTTCACTTCTGGAACAGTTAAACTAGTCGTTGCAATCAGCAAGTGCCAAGGTCAGTGGAATGGTTGCAGCGACTGATTCAGTTGTGCAAGAACTGCGTCGCCTACGATCAGATGAGCAGTTTAACTCCATTTTCGGAGATGTCAACAGTATGATTTTGGCATATGATCTCGAGCCGATTGCTGTACCTCGAGTGCAAAAGCCGCCACAAAAGTATTGTGGCTGGGCCCAGCTTATATAGCAACAACACCAGAGGAACATTATCGAGCAGAATATTACGCTGTCATAGACATTGCAATCATGCAACTCACAGAAAGGTTCAATCGAGATTCTCCTGGTTTGCGTTTACACTTGCAGCTGGAGACAATGCTGCTAACTGGTGAAGTGAACCAAGATATTTGCAAGCAGTATCGTGAGTTAAATTGTTAAGTTAGTTGATTGCAACGGTTAGTTTAACTGTTCCAGAAGTGAAAACACCAAAACAACTACCTTGAGGGCCAGTGCATTAGTGTCCTGTTGAAAAAAGACCTCGAGTCTTTCAGCTGTTTCATCAGCAGTACCAATGGAAGCAAATGATTCCAAGCTAACAAACATCACTTCATAATGTTCAAGCACAGAACACACTGTAGAAACTCTAGTCAGTCATCTTGTAGAACAAAGAAGTTTTATACTATACTTTTTATTCAGTGGCTCATCAGGAAAGGCAATTATAAAAGACACTAAAGCATCACTAAACTGCTTCTTGACCTTCCCTGAACGATTGTAAAAAGCACCTAATTCTTGGACAAACTGAAGTGAATTGCTCACAAAGGGATTTGCGGCAGCTGTGTGCTGGGTAACAAGATTTGCACAGTGTGCAGAACAGTGGAAAAACAATGCAAGCGGATGCTCACTGCTGATAATAGCCTGACAACCATTATATCGGCCACTCATGTTAGCAGCGCCGTCATAAGTCTGAGCTCTCAGTTTCTCTATAGGTAGCATAATTCTGATCAGAACATCTTTTACTTTAGCAGATAATGTTTTTCCGATCGTGTCTGTTTGGCTGAATAAACCAATAAACTGTTCATTAACATTCAGAGCTTCATCAAAAAACGAATGCATATCGATTCCTGCTCTAACCCATTGCAGTCTTGTTTGCTGTTAACCAAACTGGCTTGATTCGACAGTGCACACTGTGTTTTAACGATAAAATGAGCTAAAAGCCTCAGCATTTCTTTTTGGCAGTTATGCGATATGAAACTTGTGGTTTGATTTAACCACAACTTTAGTTAATGTTCGAAGCCTTTTGAAATTCATTAACTTTGGTTCATCTGAAAAATTGAAAAGGTCGATATAGAAGTGGACCTCAGAACCCCCCTATAAATATCACCCATGCAAAATAAGTAACGCAATATGAATGAATTTTTTATAAAAAATTTAAATCTGTCTGCTTGCAAAAAGTGATCCGATATTTTCTGAAAAGCATTATGAATGTCTGCTTGCAAAAATTGAAAAATCAAAAATTTAATTTTTCTTAATATATTTTATTAATTTAAATCCATAAATATAAAAAAAAAAGTAGGTGGATGAGTATTTGAGTAAGCAAAGAATAATTTTGCTTCAGGCAGCTATCACTATAACTACGCCCACCCAAAATATATTACTGAATAAAAATTCTGTTTCATGCTATGGTTGACGATTATGCTTGTATTAAGATAGGAGTTGATAAATTATTGTATTTGAAAAACTGAGGGGGGTCCATGTTAAGATGGACCCGAGGACCCCACTATCATCGCTGCCCATACATACTCACAATGTATTACTGTATTCGCATTTTTTTATCCCATGGTTGACGATTAGGCTCGTATCAAAATTAGAGTTGAGAAATGTGCATTTTAAAAGAGTGAGGGGGTTCTTGTAAAGATGGACCCCAGCATCCCCTCAGGATTCCCGCCTACGCCGTAGAGATAAAAAAAACTAGGTGAAAGAGTATTTAAGTAAGCAAAGAATACTTTTGTTTTAGGCAGCTATCAATATAACCACATATACTCACAATGTATTACTGTATAAAAATTTACTTTTATGCCATGGTTGACGATTGTGCTTATATCAAAATAGGAATTGTTAAATACAAAATGGGGAAAAAAGTGGGGGGGTCCTGACCCCAGGACCCCCCCAGGATCGCCGCCCATGGTGATATCAATAGCACTAAGTTGTTGAGTTCTAAAAAACCTAAGAATTCTTTCCCCCATTTATTTGCCTACTCAAATCAATGCTTAACTGCTCTTCCTGAAATATCTGCCGCCTCGTTTACCAAACGACTATAAGAACAAGCTTGTTTGAATTCGGAGACTATATGCTCTTTTAGTATTTCTCTGCAAAGATTAAACTATTTCATTTTGAACAATAGCAGACCGATATAATGCATTTATTGGTCCGTTTTCAAATGATGTTGCAATTCAGTATCACCGTCTTCAAATTGAAGACGAAGATTTATGCCATTGAAGCTCAATTTACATATGGCATAAATCTTCGGACACTTCTTCATCTATTTTTTCTTCTAAGGGGTAAATCATGTGAACCAGAAAAAATTATACAAGAGCCAATTGATGATAATATCTGTTTATTTTTAAAAATTAGTTTTTTCAATCACTGGTTAAGTTGAATATCTACCTGAATCGCCTCGAGCATAACACGACAGTCTGATGTCCTGTCTTTAAATATGCTCCCCACAGCTCTCATGAATATTCAACACTTGATTGCTGGTCTGACGATTGAAGGTCTCCAACTTTCAAACTGCTTGATCGTTCAATTAATAAGCAATATTTGCCACGGAGAGTATAATTCCAACAATTGATAGGTAACTCTTAGTTATTAAGCTATTTGTGAGTATGTACTCACAACAGAACAACAGAAGTTCTTAACATTTTGCTACTTCATAAAACTTTTCCCAGTTATAAAAAGAAGAGCAGCCTTCGTGCCTATCTGATAACTTCTCATACCTATCAAAAGCTCAAAGAAGTTCAGTACGCAAGGCAGTCAAAGGAGGCAACAGAAAGAAGGCAAGAAGATATCGTAACAAGCAGGGGCGCAACCAGCAAAAAATGCTGGGGGGGGGGCTCAACTTAAGTAAATTTTTAACAATTGTTTGACCAATTTACCGCTGCTGTTACGTTTTTGCAGCATAAATTTTTATTTTTTTGCTGTTTTAATACCGAGTATTTTCACATATTTTGTACAAGAAATTTCAATTTCGTAAGTTAAATTTCAATTTGTTAAATTTTAATTTCATAAGTTAAACTTCAATTTTTAAATTTTTAATCTTTTATTTTCTGTTCAAATTTACAATTTTTCAACAAAATCTTTGCTCGCTTAGATAATTGTTCAATTTTTTCATTCGATTTTAGTATTTTTATACAAATTTAGTTTTAATTTCAGGGTGAAAAGATAGTTAATACTTAAATTGAATTTTTTAAATTCAAACTAACTTGTAAAACGTTTTCAATGCTTTTAAAAATCAATGATGCGTTTTCGCAACTTTGACGTAATTTGATTTAATATGATTTTTAATAAGCACAGTCATTCATTACAATAGTTATTATGAAAATAATACAATTATTATTTTAATGTTAATGTATTAAAAAATATAAAAAATAAAAAGTTGAATTTTGTAGATGAATGTGGATTTTTATCTTTTGAAAAAAAATTCCAAACCGCAAAAGCTTCACACTTGAAGCTTTTATTGAAAGGAATATAATTTTTTAACCTCTCATAGGTTGATTATAAAATTAAAATAGAGATAACATTCGTCGTCAGTGTCGTCTTTGAAACAGCACGACAGTTTATGAATGTGCTGTTGTCTAAATGTAAAATCCATGTTAACTTTTTTTCTCGGGTAGCGGCAGTAAATGGGCTAAATAAAAACTACTAATTATAGTTGATAAAGAATTTAGATAGTTTATTAATGATACAAAATAAAAAATACAAACTAAGTTGCATAAGATTCTTAGAGTTGGGTCACTTTTTTTTGGTTAGCGGCTGCCATTTTGCCAGCCGCTCAAATAAATTTGTAGAATAAACGGTTTTGCGTATAATATATTAAAATTTTAGAATCTTAAGTCTAAATAAAAATTAAATTTAGTTAATTAGAATGTTTTTAGTGCGAATCTTGGTTGTTTTGAATCTGTCGAGAATGGCCGCAGCAGACCAAGATGGCCGCAGGGAATCAAGTGAGCTGCGACATAAAGGAGAAATCCTTCCATAGCAACAGCCGTACCAGCGTTGGCAAAGACTTCTCCTTCACCCTTTATCACAGCCTCGGCACCAGTGGCAAGACTGAAAATTGAGAAGAATGATGATTGTGTTTGGTTGTTTTGAGGATGATGTGGTGATGATTGCGCTGTGGTATGAGTGTTGGTATTGTGGTGATGATTGAATTTTTTATTGGTGGTGATAGTGATTTTTTGACGCTGATTATCATGGTGGTGTGGGTGAGGTTGGATTATTGAGGTTGATTGTTTTTTTTATATATATTTAAAATTATATATATAAATATATTGGTAGTGGTCTAAAAACCGTTTTATTCAACAAATTTATTTGAAGAGCGTCTTTGTTCACTTAGTAAAGGCTATACAAATCATTAGTGATTGATTTATTGATTGATTGATGAGTTTGTGAAATTCTTTTCACCATTTCATTTACTGGAAGAAGTGCCTTAGCTGTTTTGGTAACAGATATTCTCAAAGAAGCTTTGCAAACGACGAGCAGATACAGTCGTCCTAAGATGAATTTTAATAAGCCAAAGTTTAGAAAAAGCACTTTCTGCATCTGATGAAGTAACTGGCAGAGTCAGAGCAACATCGAGCATATAGTGCATCTCGGGTTGAAGGCTTGTGGCTCAAAAGAGTTCTTGCAGTTTGATACATGCAATGAGATCAGACTGATCTGCAGGTGAACCTGTTGATGTGATTTTGAGCTGTCTTTGCACAGTTTCAACATCCTTTCCATGAAGGTTGGATAATTCTGAAAGCTCGAGAGTTATTTTGTCTATCTGCATTGTTCTTAATATAATGTGCTGGAAAAAGTTACATATGAAAAGTGTAAAGATTTAGGAGTGTAGTTAAGGTCTAGTGGTGCTCTATTTCTTCTCAGAACTTGTGACATTTTAGTGTTATTTTGGTGGGATCTCTATGTTCTGTGTTGATATATGAAATGTTTCGTGAGATAAAGGCCCAATGGCCATCCAGAGCAAATATCATTGTCCTATGGCATATTGGGAAATTCATTACCCCCCCCCCACCACCAAAAAAACTCCTCGATTTTTGAAAAATTGTGAAAAATTATGAAACCCTTCAAATAGGTCTGGGGGGGGGGGGGGCTTTATAAACCTTATTATTATTATTATTTCTCGCGACTCGATGACGTCAAATTGCGATTTAACCGTGAAGAATTAGATCCGACTTAGTATGATGATGATGATGATGGTTAATATTATTATAATATTTATTATTATTGTTGTTATTTTGGTATTTAACATGTCTTTTAAAGGCACTAAGCTGGATCATAGAAAGAGAACAAAAGCACGCTACATAAAGACTGAGCACTTAATCACTGACAAGAGAACCAGAATAAAGAAATGCCACAAGGTGAAGCATGATTAAGGAGAAGGGATGAGGCAGAATGGAGGGAGTTGAAGTGAGGCAGAATGGAGGGAGTTGAGGTGAGGTAGAATGGAGGGAGTTGAAGCATGATTAAGGAGAAGGGATGAGGCAGAATGGAGGGAGTTGAAGTGAGGCAGAATGGAGGGAGTTGTGGTGAGGGAGAATGGAGGGAGTTGATGTGAGGCAGAATGAAGAGAGTTGAGGTGAGGTAGAATGGAGGGAGTTGAAGCATGATTAAGGAGAAGGGATGAGGCAGAATGGAGGGAGTTGAAGTGAGGCAGAATGGAGGGAGTTGAGGTGAGGGAGAATGGAGGGAGTTGTGGTGAGGCAGAATGGAGGGATTTGAGGTGAGGCAGAATGGAGGGAGTTGAAGTGAGGCAGAATGGAGGGAGTTGAGGTGAGGCAGAATGGAGGGAGTTGAGGTGAGGCCGAATGGAGGGAGTTGAGGTGAGGCTGAATGGAGGGAGTTGAGGTGAGGTAGAATGGAGGGAGTTGAGGTGAGGGAGAATAGAGGGAGTTGTGGTGAGGTAGAATGGAGGGAGTTGTGGTGAGGGAGAATAGAGGGAGTTGTGGTGAGGTAGAATGGAGGGAGTTGTGGCGAGGTAGAATGAAGGGAGTTGTGGTGAGGTAGAATGGAGGGAGTTGTGGTGAGGGAGAATGAAGGGAGTTGTGGTGAGGGAGAATGAAGGGAGTTGAGGTGAGGTAGAATGGAGAGAGTTGAGGTGAGGCCGAATGGAGGGAGTTGTGGTGAGGTAGAATGGAGGAAGTTGAGGTGAGGCAGAATGGAGGGAGTTGAGGTGAGGTAGAATGGAGGGAGTTGAGGTGAAGCAGAATGGAGGGAGTTGAGGTGAGGTAGAATGGAAGGAGTTGAGGTGAAGCAGAATGGAAGGAGTTGTGGTGAGGTAGAATGGAGGGAGTTGAGGTGAGGGAGGATGGAAGGAGTTGTGGTGAGGTAGAATGGAGGGAGTCGAGGTGAAGGAGAATAGAGGGAGTTGTGGTGAGGTAGAATGGAGGGAGTTGTGGTGAGGTAGAATAGAAGGAGTTGTGGTGAGGTAGAATGGAGGGAGTTGTGGTGAGGTAGAATGGAAGGAGTTGTGGTGAGGTAGAATGGAAGGAGTTGTGGTGAGGTAGAATGGAGGGAGTTGTGGTGAGGGAGAATGAAGGGAGTTGTGGTGAGGGAGAATGGAAGGAGTTGTGGTGAGGGAGAATGAAGGGAGTTTTGGTGAGGGAGATTGAAGGGAGTTGAGGTGAGGTAGAATAGAGGGAGTTGAGGTGAGGCCGAATGGAGGGAGTTGAGGTGAAGGAGAATGAAGGGAGTTGAGGTGAAATAGAATGGAGGGAGTTGAGGTGAGGCAAAATGAAGGGAGTTGAGGTGAGACAGAATGAAGGGAGTTGAGGTGATGTAAAATGGAGGGAGTTGAGGTGAAGCAGAATGAAGGGAGTTGTGGTGAGGTAGAATGGAGGAAGTTGAGGTAAGGCAGAATGGAGGGAGTTGAGGTGAGACAGAATGGAGGGAGTTGTGGTGAGGCCGAATGGAGGGAGTTGAGGTGAGGGATAATGGAGGGAGTTGAGGTGAAGTAGAATGGAGGGAGTTGTGGTGAGGTAGAATGGAGGGAGTTTAGGTGAGGGAGAATGGAGGGAGTTGTGGTGAGGTAGAATGGAGGGAGTTGAGGTGAAGGAGAATGGAGGGAGTTGTGGTGAGGTAGAATGGAGGGAGTTGTGGTGAGGTAGAATAGAAGGAGTTGTGGTGAGGTAGAATGGAGGGAGTTGTGGTGAGGTAGAATGGAAGGAGTTGTGGTGAGGTAGAATGGAGGGAGTTGTGGTGAGGTAGAATGGAGGGAGTTGTGGTGAGGGAGAATGAAGGGAGTTGTAGTGAGGGAAAATGAAGGGAGTTGAGGTGAGGTAGAATGAAGGGAGTTGAGGTGAGGCCGAATGGAGGGAGTTGTGGTGAAGTAGAATGGAAGGAGTTGAGGTGAGGCAAAATGGAGAGAGTTGAGGTGAGGTAGAATAGAGGGAGTTGAGGTGAGGGAGAATGGAGGGAGTTGTGGTGAGGTAGAATGGAGAAAGTTGTGGTGAGGTAGAATGGAAGGAGTTGTGGAGAGGTATAATGGAGGGAGTTGTGGTGAGGGAGAATGAAGGGAGTTTTGGTGAGGGAGATTGAAGGGAGTTGAGGTGAGGTAGAATGGAGGGAGTTGAGGTGAGGCCGAATGGAGGGAGTTGAGGTGAGGGAGAATGAAGGGAGTTGAGGTGAAATAGAATGGAGGGGGTTGAGGTGAGGGAGAATTGAGGGAGTTGAGGTGAGGCAAAATGAAGGGAGTTGAGGTGATGTAAAATGGAGGGAGTTGAGGTGAAGCAGAATGGAGGGAGTTGTGGTGAGGTAGAATGGAGGAAGTTGAGGTAAGGCAGAATGGAGGGAGTTGAGGTGAGGCAGAATGGAGGGAGTTGTGTTGAGGCCGAATGGAGGGAGTTGAGGTGAGGGATAATGGAGGGAGTTGAGGTGAGGTAGAATGGAGGGAGTTGTGTTGAGGCCGAATGGAGGGAGTTGAGGTGAGGGATAATGGAGGGAGTTGAGGTGAAGTAGAATGGAAGGAGTTGAGGTGAGGTAGAATGGAAAGAGTTGAGGTGAGGTAGAATGGAGAGAGTGTAGTTGAGGCTTGCAATGAAGGTTTCAACTCATTGGCGATGCAGCTGACTTACAAAACAGTGTCCTGAACGACATCCACTGACATGCGAATGGGAAGAAGTGTTTGTTGTTTAATCTCCATTTAAAACTCCCGATTATGCAATATGAAGTAGTGATGATAACTACCACTAATCATATAATAATAATAACAACCAATAACAATAAAAAACAATTAAAAGTATCAAAAAAGACGAGAGTAATCGCATGTCTGAATTACTAATACGGCTGCTCTGTGGGGGGAGGCACGACGCAGTGAGGCAAGTGATTGCCGAGATATTTTTGAGACATTTGTGATCGCTTAACTATTTAGTCATTCACTTCCTTGACACTTATTCATTCCTTCTTTCCTTTTCACACACACGCACATATATACGCACACACACACAAACACACACACACACACACATACACACACACACACACACACACACACACACACACACACACACACACACACACACACACACACATACACACACACACACACACACACACACACACACACACACACACACACACACACACACACACACACACACACACACACACACACACACACACACACACACACACACACACACACACACACACACACACACACACACACAAAACCCACCATTTATACAGGACTGCATCTTGAAGACTTACATAAGCACTCTGTCAAGTTGGCGATTTAAACCCTTTGAAATTGAATCGTAATAAAGCCGTCAAATTATAGTATATTGTGAACTATTTAACCCATTAAATTATCACATATATATTTTTTATGGTGAACAATTAAATGAGTTTTCAGTATAATTAACCTATTTAAAAATGAATTAGACGGATCTTTCAAAATCAAGCCTTCAACATAATTCCTCAAGACAGACTTATTCCTGAAGTTTCTCGTAACAAATATCCGTTCATTAAGCGAAAGGTGTGAATAGAAGTTGAGAAAGATGATGCAGGACAACGACTTTCTGGACTTCGAGATGAAGACGATGCAGCCTGACTACTCGGAAGACGAGGCGCCTGCTTCATCGTCGGCGGGAGGGTCAGCGGGAGGGTCAGTGGGAGGGTCAGCGGGAGGGTCAGCGGGAGGGTCAGCGGGAGGGTCAGCGGGAGGGTCTGCGGGAGGGTCAGCGGGAGGGTCTGCAGAGAGTTCGGTCGCGCAGAATGGAGTGGTGGCAGACACGATCGACCGCATCAAGCAGCAGAACAAACTGCGCAAGTCGATCCTGACGACGAAGCGCAAGGACGAAGACTCTGACGACTCGGAATACGGCTACGGAGATGACGCCTACAATGGCGGCAGTGAAGATGAATACGGCAACAACAACAACGCCTACGATGATGATGATGATGATGTCAAGAAGCCTTTCGATGAGAGTTCCATCGCGTCCCGTGCTTCCGAGAATGAGTCACTTCTTGAAAACTCCAAGTTAGTGTCATATTCATCAGACATTTTTTTCGCATTTTCGTTCATAGAAACCTTGCTGAATCTTCATTGTCTCCACTTTCCTTTTTCGAAAAAAAAAAGTTTTTTAAAAACATTATTTGCTTTTTTCTAGTTTCTTCTAAGTCCTACTCACTTTTTCTTCCACGTTCACCCACGCAGGAACAACTGGGACATCTTCATCAACCGACCCTGGATGAACGACCATGAGCTGGACGAGAAGCACTACAAGAAGTACCGCAAGGGCCTCCTCTTCATCACGTACGCCATCGTCTTCTCGGGTATCCTCATCTTCAGCGTCCTCAGCAAGGCGAGTTTTCTGGTGGCAGTGGGCAATGTGAGAGCACCACTGGTCGACCGACAGAGTGCCCTTGAGTATAAAGCATCCAGTGTGGTTCTGGGAGACCTGTATCGACAGGCAGACGACATCATACACACCGGGTCACTCGGAAACATCAGTGCCTTCTTGAACTCGACACTGGACTTCGACGAGCAGAACAAGATGGTGGACAACTTCCAGAACTACCTGGCCTGCTTCAACTACACTGCCAAGAGACGCTACAAGATGCAGGAGGGCAACGTGACGTGGTACGAGGTGCACGCCATCATGAGGGCCCGGTCCGTTCTTGTGTCTTTTTGTATTCGTTTTTGTCTTTGTTATATGTGTATTTGTAGCTTAATTTGTTTTGTGTGTTTAAGTTTGTTTTGTGTGTTTAAGTTTGTTTTGTGCCTTACATTTGTATTACGTTGTTTGTAACTCTCAGTTTGGAATGAACTCACGACTGTAAGGCGAACAATATTGATTGGTCGAATAATTCTTATGAATGTAAAAATAATTGAGATTCAACCCACACCCTTGCACCCTCACCCATCCACCCACTCACCCACCCACCCACCCACCCATTCACCCATCTACCCATACACACACACACACACACATACACACACACACACACACACACACACACACACACACACACACACACACACACACACACACACACACACACACACACACACACACACACACACACACACACACACACACACACACACACACACACACACACACACACACACACACACACACACACACACACACACACACACACACACACACACACACCCACACACACTCACACACACACACACACACACCCACACACACACACCCACACACACACACACACACACACACACAAACACACACACACAGATGCATATCTCTGTCGAGGCACTACGCATACAACGTGTCGGACCTGGCGTGCCTGAACGAAGAGAACCTCCCTCACGAGCCCTTCTACCTCAACTACTCCGCCTTCCCGCTGCCTGGATCGCCCATCGTGTACGCCGCCACGACGTGCCTCTCGTTCCACCTCTCCTGGGTGTGGTCCATCTTTCTCATGCTCACCATCCCCATCGCTGCCGTCTTCGTCACCTCAGTGTGGAAGGTTTGTCAGGGGGGGTGATTGAGGAGGTTTGTGAGGGAGAGAGGGTTGGTGGAGGAATGGTGTAGGGGATGGTGTGGAAGGATGGTGTGGATGGATGGTGTGGGGGATGGTGTGGATGGATGGTGTGGATGGATGGTGTTGGGGGATGGTGTGGGGGATGGTGTGGGGGATGGTGTAGAGGATGGTGTGGATGGATGGTGTGGGGGAAAGAGGGTTGGTGGAGGGATGGTGTGGGGGATGGTGTGGGGAATGGTGTGGAGGGACGGTGGCGATTGGTTAATAGTGGAAGGCTCCGACGTTTTCATCGACACAAACAACAACAAAGCAACAACAACTTCTTTCGCGCATAACAACTCTCACTCACTCTAAGCTAGGGTCTCATTGTCCTAAAGAATAAGCCAGTGTTGCCTTGAATTGAAGTGAGCAACACAATTGTTTGCCTGTTCTTTTGTGCTGGCAAATGCTTGTGCCACATTCCAGCCGCTTGTTGCATTCACTTCAAGCATTCCTGTCGGCTCGTCATAACTTTTAGTTTGACTTAATCTCTTTAATCGTTCAATTAGCCATTTGAATGGAATCAGTGAATCATTTAAATCATTCAGGAATCAATTAATAATTTCATTTTATCGATATAATATAGACCGAATTATCTCAAAACTTCGTAACGTAAATTAGGTGCATGAGCTTTCAAAGTGACTTTCAAAGACAATGAGTGCGTCTTAAACACGGTCTCTCACGGCAGAAGATGAGGACAATTAATTTACTTAAAATTAAATGAGCAAAAACAATCATCTATCCAATGGAAGGCTTCTTTTATAAATTTGGTGTACGACCTACTATGGTTGTAAAAGAAGGCCTCGTGGCGTTGCAATGAGATTAGCCTTCACTGAATTTAAATTTATACCATTTATACATCCATCCATCCATCCATCCATCCATCCATCCATCCATCCATCCATCCATCCATCCATCCATCCATCCATCCATCCATCCATCCATCCATCCATTCATCAATTCATCTTTCCATCCATCCATTCATCTATTTGTTCATCCATCCATCCATCCATCCATCCATCCATCCATCCATTCATCAATTCATCTTTCCATCCATCCATCCATCCATTCATCAATTCATCTTTCCATCCATCCATTCATCTGTTTATTCATCCATCCATCCATCCATCCATCCATCCATCCATCCATCCATCCATCCATCCATCCATCCATCCATCCATCCATCCATCCATCATCCATCCACCCATCCATCATCCATCCATCCATCCATCCATCCATCCATCCATCCATCCATCCATCCATCCATCCATCCATCCATCCATCCATCCATCCATCCATCCATCCATCCATCCATCCATCCATCCATCCATCCATCCATCCATCCATCCATCCATCCATCCATCCATCCATCCATCCATCCATCCATCCATCCATCCATCCATCCATCCATCCATCCATCCATCCATCCATCCATCCATCCATCCATCCATCCATCCATCCATCCATCCATCCATCCATCCATCCATCCATCCATCCATCCATCCATCCATCCATCCATCCATCCATCCATCCATCCATCCATCCATCCATCCATCCATCCATCCATCCATCCATCCATCCATCCATCCATCCATCCATCCATCCATCCATCCATCCATCCATCCATCCATCCATCCATCCATCCATCCACCCACCAGTTCTTCTTTAAACCACTGCCCTTCCCTCGCAAGCAAACCTTGATAATCTTCTGCTGCATCGAGGCAACCCACACTGCAGCGCTCTCCTTCATCGCCTTCTACATCCTGCCTGCCATGGACGACGCCCTCCAAGCCATCATCCTTCTCACCGGCATCGCCATCGTCCCCGCCTGTCTTGCCCTTGCCAACAAGCCACTCAAACTGCGCAAGATCGACAGTCAGGCCAAGAGGGTCGTGTGCACTATTGCCAACGTGCTCGCCCTGCTGACTCAATTGTCGGTGCCTGCCATCCTGACGTGGAAGAGCTACACGAAGAAGGAAGCTGACCGCATCCTCTATTGCTCCATCACTCCCGCTCTCTTCTTCTTTTCGTTGAGGTGGGTGCAGGTGGGAGGATGGGTGGATGAAGAGATAGGGGAAGATGACAAAATGGGTGATCGAAATAGAAGGATGGGTGGGTGGGTGGAGGTGAAGAGATGATGATGATAAGGGTGGAGTGTGAAATGAATTTGAATAAAGTAAAATAGGATCGAATTAAAGGGGTGAGTGGGTGTCTGGTTGTAGAGATAGGTGAGATGGTAGTTTTCTCAAGAAGCTGGTGAGTGTCTTTGCAGTTCAGAGAACTTGGTGAATGTAGAGTTTTTCCACATCAAATCCACCCCACTCCTCGTCACCCAAACCCACTCCACTCCACCACATTTTACCCTGGTTATATTCCTATCTACAATACTATTATTACATTGCCATGACCACACCAAAGTAGACCACCACATCACACCATACTACTCCAATTTTAACATGTCACACTAAAACACATGATCACATTAGAGAAGACACCACAAACCACCAAACCACACCACCACACTCAACCACACCACACCACATCACACTAAACCATCACACCCACTCAGCCACGCCACTCTTGACCCCACTTAATCACTTGACCAGACTTAATCACTTGACCACACTTAATCACTTGACCACACCACACTTGACCACACTTAATCACTTGACCACACTTAATCACTTGACCACACTTAATCACTTGACCACACTTAATCACTTGACCACACTTAATCACTTGACCACACTTAATCACTTGACCACACTTAATCACTTGACCACACTTAATCACTTGACCACACTTAATCACTTGACCACACTTAATCACTTGAGCACCACCTCATCGACCAGATGGTGGGAGAACTACCATGGAGAGAGGTCAGCCAGGTTTGCGCCTATTGTGAGCGTATCCAGGCTGGTCAGTCGCATGAAAAAGTGCCGACCAGCCACCATGCTCTTCTCTTGCCCTATGAAGGTGGTGATAATGGTTTGGTCATGTGGTGGTGATGATGGTGTGATGTGGTCATGTGGTGATTATGGTGTGATGTGGTTATGTGGTGGTTATGTGGTGTGGTGTGGTCATGTGGTGGTTATGTGGTGTGATTGTTATGTGGGGGTGATAGTGAATGTGGTGTGAGAGTGAGATGTTCTATAGCATCACCTCCCTTTCCACCCAAACATCATCCTCCCTCAAAGATCATGATCCACTTTGGCATGTTGTTGGTGTGCGTGCACCTTCAAATCAGCAAAATAGCGCCTCTCGGCAAACACTCGTGGACTAGTGTTCTGCAAATGCATTATCTGTGAGTCATGGTGGTGTTGTTGAGGAAGTAGTTGATGTGGCGGATGATCTTTGTGTGGTGATGGTTGGCGTGGCATTGGTTTAGGATTGTGGTGATGATGGTGATACTGTTCATGTGATTGTGGTGATGGTGGTGATACTGTTCATGTGATTGTGGTGATGATGGTGATACTGTTCATGTGATTGTGGTGATGGTGGTGATACTGTCCATGTGATTGTGGTGATGGTGGTGATACTGTTCATGTGATTGTATTGGTGATCCTTCCTTTCATTCAGCCATTCCATTCTCCCATCTTATCCATCCTGCTCTAACCATTTCGTTTAAAATCTCAAAACAACTCCCAAGCTGCCCTCCCTTCCACCACTCCATCCTCACTCCTCTTCAGCAATTGCAACCGGTGGGAAATCAATGGTTACATGCTGCCGACGATGGCGACAGCGTGGAGCAGCATGTGGACGTTGAACGTGGCATCAGGCTTTCTCATCTACTTCTTCTCCACTGTCGCTGCCAAGATCAAGATCCAGCGGGTGCTCAAGCCGTTCATCTCTCCGATTCTGAGACGCCCTCACCCACACTTTTCCGCATTTAATTTTTTCTTAATTATTCCATTCCACTTTCTACTTTTCTTATTTTCTCTTTCCTTCAAACTGTCATTCTCAATCTCTTCTTCAACTCCACCATCGCTCTTCCCGCCTCAGGTAGCCATGGCCATCCCCATCACTCTGAGCGTCCCAGTCACAGCGGCTTTCCTGGCGGGCGGTTGCGAGTTGTGGAACGACAACCCGTGCAGCCTCAAGAGCGACTACTTCTTCATGGAGTACTTCTACAAGTGAACTAAATACTTTGAGTATTTCAATGATTAAACCATTCAATTGTAATTATTTGTATGAATAAAAATTTAAATCGAAATGTAATCGTGTTTTAACGCAATGTGACATCTACCAGTTAGACATAGTATAAAATAGTATCTCCAGTTTTTTGTGACAAGTGTAACAGAAACTATTAAAGTTTCATTGAAATGCATTTATAAAACTAATCAAAATTCAAATTTAAAAACATGAATGCACTACTGATCAAAGCTGCAAATGACACACATCTGCTTTGAGATGAAGGAGTTTTAAATATTAACTCAGGCATCCAATTATGAGTCAATTTTTAAACATGAGTTCAATCTTTTTCTGCTTCAGTTCGGAAATGAATTTTTCTTTAAAAAGAATTATATATGCTAGATTTAGAAGTTTCTACAAGGAATACATTTATAAAATGAAAACAGAAGTAGAAAGAAATAAAGAAAGTTTAAAATTATTTTCTGTAGCACAAAACAGTGAAAATATGAATAAAAAAGTGTAAATTCAAATAGTTTAGTTAACTTATCATTTCGTTAGTTAGTTATTATCGAAGAGTAGAAAGTTATTCGAGCCTCTTCAACCACGTCACGTGACAGATGTTACGACAAAGGCACCTTCGTCTTCCTGCTCTACGACCAGCTGTACTGCCTCATCCCAGTGTGGTGGTTGTCGCTCCTGTGGGTCACCAGACACATCTGGAACCCGCAGTCGCAGAGACTAGCCAAGTCTAACAGGTGATGTCTATATATATATATATATGTTTGTGTATGTGTGTGTGTTTGTGTGTATGTGTGTGTGTGTGTGTGTGTGTGTGTGTGTGTGTGTGTGTGTGTGTGTGTGTGTGTGTGTGTGTGTGTGTGTGTGTGTGTGTGTGTGTGTGTGTGTGTGTGTGTGTGTGTGTGTGTGTGTGTGTGTGTGTGTGTGTGTGTGTGTGTGTGTGTGTGTGTGTGTGTGTGTGTGTGTGTGTGTGTGTGTGTGTGTGTGTGTGTATTAAACGACATGAACACCACCACCACAAGCACCACCACGACAGACTCTATATGCACCCGTTGTTCGAAGCGACAGTGGCAGGCGAGTCGATGCTCCTGAACCGCAACCGCAACGACGCCCTCATCGAGATCGAGAACAAGGCAGAACGCGCCAAGAAGCTCTCGCACAATGTAATCTCCTCCTCCCCTCCCTTCTTCCCCTCACCAGCTTTCTACCACTATCATCATCATTACCTTAAAAAGCATCTTCATCACTCCATTACCATCACCACAATCATCATCATCACCACCAGCCGAATGGCACCATCTTAGGAACGGGAAGGAGGGAGTCCTTGAGTGGACTGTCGATGATGGAGAACGATCAGGTGATAATGATGATGATGGTGATGATGATAATCATTATAGTGAAAAAAAAGAAAAATAGTAACATTAAAACAAATAAAATAAAGATATGACATAAATTTGATGAAATAAAAATAGAAATAGAAAAATAATAACAACAGAAATAATATAATATTATAAATGTTGAGATCAAAAACGATAAGAAATGTTGTCGAGAAACTGTTTCGATCTTTGGCAGATGGACGAACTGGTGAAGAGCATGCGCACTGACACCACTCCGTACATCTACATCTGCGCTACGATGTGGCACGAGGAGAGGGAGGAGATGGTCGAGATGATGAAGTCCATCTTCCGGTGGGTGTGGGTGGATGAAGGAGGGAGAGGGGAGTGCAAGGTGTGGATGAAGGGAGAAGGGGAAAAAAGAGGGATAAAAAAGGAAAAGGGGTGGGTAAGGTAGGTGAGAGGCGAGACAGACTTGAAAAGGGGTGGGTAAGGTAGGTGAGAGGCGAGACAGACTTGAGAAGGGGTGGGTAAGGTAGGTGAGAGGCGAGACAGACTTGAGAAGGGATGGGTTTAGAGGGAAAATGTTGAAGGAGGTCCAAAAGAGATGGGTTTAGTAAGATTGGAGATACAAGTTGAAGATGGCTTGAGTAAGATGGCTTCAGTAAGATGGCTTCAGTAAGATGGCTTCAGTAAGATGGTTTCAGTAAGATGGCTTCAGTAAGATGGCTTCAGTAAGATGGCTTCAGTAAGATGGCTTCAGTAAGATGGCTTCAGTAAGATGGCTTGAGTAAGATGGCTTCAGTAAGATGGCTTGAGTAAGATGGCTTCAGTAAGATGGCTTCAGTAAGATGGCTTCAGTAAGATGGCTTCAGTAAGATGGCTTGAGTGAGATGGCTTCAGTAAGATGGCTTCAGTAAGATGGCTTCAGTAAGATGGCTTCAGTAAGATGGCTTCAGTAAGATGGCTTCAGTAAGATGGCTTCAGTAAGATGGCTTCAGTAAGATGGCTTCAGTAAGATGGTTTCAGTAAGATAGCTTCAGTAAGATGGCTTCAGTAAGATGGCTTCAGTAAGATGGCTTCTGTAAGATAGCTTCAGTAAGATGGCTTCTGTAAGATGGCTTCAGTAAGATGGCTTCTGTAAGATAGCTTCAGTAAGATGGCTTCTGTAAGATGGCTTCAGTAAGATGGCTTCAGTAAGATGGCTTCAGTAAGATGGCTTCAGTAAGATGGCTTCAGTAAGATGGCTTCAGTAAGATGGCTTCAGTAAGATGGTTTCAGTAAGATGGCTTCAGTAAGATGGCTTCAGTAAGATGGCTTGAGTAAGATGGCTTCAGTAAGATGGCTTCAGTAAGATGGCTTGAGTAAGATGGCTTCAGTAAGATGGCTTCAGTAAGATGGCTTCAGTAAGATGGCTTGAGTAAGATGGCTTCAGTAAGATGGCTTCAGTAAGATGGCTTCAGTAAGATGGCTTCAGTAAGATGGCTTCAGTAAGATGGCTTCAGTAAGATGGCTTGAGTAAGATGGCTTCAGTAAGATGGCTTCAGTAAGATGGCTTCAGTAAGATGGCTTCAGTAAGATGGCTTGAGTAAGATGGCTTCCGTAAGATGGCTTCAGTGAGATGGCTTCAGTAAGATGGCTTCAGTAAGATGGCTTGAGTAAGATGGCTTGAGTAAGATGGCTTCAGTAAGATGGCTTCAGTAAGATGGCTTCAGTAAGATGGCTTCAGTAAGATGGCTTCAGTAAGATGGCTTCAGTAAGATGGCTTCAGTAAGATGGCTTCAGTAAGATGGCTTCAGTAAGATGGCTTCAGTAAGATGGCTTCTGTAAGATGGCTTCAGTAAGATGGCTTCAGTAAGATGGCTTCTGTAAGATGGCTTCAGTAAGATGGCTTCAGTAAGATGGCTTCAGTAAGATGGCTTCAGTAAGATGGCTTCAGTAAGATGGCTTCAGTAAGATGGCTTCAGTAAGATGGCTTGAGTAAGATGGCTTCAGTAAGATGGCTTCAGTAAGATGGCTTCAGTAAGATGGCTTCAGTAAGATGGCTTCAGTAAGATGGCTTCAGTAAGATGGCTTGAGTAAGATGGCTTCAGTAAGATGGCTTCAGTAAGATGGCTTCAGTAAGATGGCTTCAGTAAGATGGCTTCAGTAAGATGGCTTTAGTAAGATGGCTTCAGTAAGATGGCTTCAGTAAGATGGCTTCAGTAAGATGGCTTGAGTAAGATGGCTTGAGTAAGATGGCTTGAGTAGGATGGCTTCAGTAAGATGGCTTCAGTAAGATGGCTTCAGTAAGATGGCTTCAGTAAGATGGCTTCAGTAAGATGGCTTGAGTAAGATGGCTTCAGTAAGATGGCTTCAGTAAGATGGCTTCAGTAAGATGGCTTCAGTAAGATGGCTTGAGTAAGATGGCTTGAGTAGGATGGCTTCAGTAAGATGGCTTCAGTAAGATGGCTTCTGTAAGATGGCTTCAGTAAGATGGCTTCAGTAAGATGGCTTGAGTAAGATGGCTTCAGTAAGATGGCTTGAGTAAGATGGCTTCAGTAAGATGGCTTCAGTAAGATGGCTTGAGTAAGATGGCTTCAGTAAGATGGCTTCAGTAAGATGGCTTCAGTAAGATGGCTTCTGTAAGATGGCTTCAGTAAGATGGCTTCAGTAAGATGGCTTCAGTAAGATGGCTTCAGTAAGATGGCTTCAGTAAGATGGCTTCAGTAAGATGGCTTCAGTAAGATGGCTTCAGTAAGATGGCTTCAGTAAGATGGCTTGAGTAAGATGGCTTCAGTAAGATGGCTTCAGTAAGATGGCTTCAGTAAGATGGCTTCAGTAAGATGGCTTCAGTAAGATGGCTTCAGTAAGATGGCTTGAGTAAGATGGCTTCAGTAAGATGGCTTCAGTAAGATGGCTTCAGTAAGATGGCTTCAGTAAGATGGCTTCAGTAAGATGGCTTTAGTAAGATGGCTTCAGTAAGATGGCTTCAGTAAGATGGCTTCAGTAAGATGGCTTGAGTAAGATGGCTTGAGTAAGATGGCTTGAGTAGGATGGCTTCAGTAAGATGGCTTCAGTAAGATGGCTTCAGTAAGATGGCTTCAGTAAGATGGCTTCAGTAAGATGGCTTGAGTAAGATGGCTTCAGTAAGATGGCTTCAGTAAGATGGCTTCAGTAAGATGGCTTCAGTAAGATGGCTTGAGTAAGATGGCTTGAGTAGGATGGCTTCAGTAAGATGGCTTCAGTAAGATGGCTTCTGTAAGATGGCTTCAGTAAGATGGCTTCAGTAAGATGGCTTGAGTAAGATGGCTTCAGTAAGATGGCTTGAGTAAGATGGCTTCAGTAAGATGGCTTCAGTAAGATGGCTTGAGTAAGATGGCTTCAGTAAGATGGCTTCAGTAAGATGGCTTCAGTAAGATGGCTTCTGTAAGATGGCTTCAGTAAGATGGCTTCAGTAAGATGGCTTCAGTAAGATGGCTTCAGTAAGATGGCTTGAGTAAGATGGCTTCAGTAAGATGGCTTGAGTAAGATGGCTTCAGTAAGATGGCTTCTGTAAGATGGCTTCAGTAAGATGGCTTCTGTAAGATGGCTTCAGTAAGATGGCTTCTGTAAGATGGCTTCAGTAAGATGGCTTCAGTAAGATGGCTTGAGTAAGATGGCTTCAGTAAGATGGCTTCTGTAAGATGGCTTCAGTAAGATGGCTTGAGTAAGATGGCTTGAGTAAGATGGCTTCAGTAAGATGGCTTCAGTAAGATGGCTTCAGTAAGATGGCTTCAGTAAGATGGCTTCAGTAAGATAGCTTGAGTAAGATGGCATCAGTAAGATGGCTTGAGTAAGATGGCTTCAGTAAGATGGCTTCTGTAAGATGGCTTCAGTAAGATGGCTTCAGTAAGATGGCTTCAGTAAGATGGCTTCAGTAAGATGGCTTCAGTAAGATGGCTTCAGTAAGATGGCTTGAGTAAGATGGCTTCTGTAAGATGGCTTCAGTAAGATGGCTTCAGTAAGATGGCTTCAGTAAGATGGCTTCAGTAAGATGGCTTCAGTAAGATGGCTTCAGTAAGATGGCTTCAGTAAGATGGCTTCAGTAAGATGGCTTCAGTAAGATGGCTTCAGTAAGATGGCTTCAGTAAGATGGCTTCAGTAAGATGGCTTCAGTAAGATGGCTTCAGTAAGATGGTTTGAGTAAGATGGTTTGAGTAAGATGGCTTCAGTAAGATGGCTTCAGTAAGATGGCTTCAGTAAGATGGCTTCAGTAAGATGGCTTCAGTAAGATGGCTTCAGTAAGATGGCTTCAGTAAGATGGCTTCAGTAAGATGGCTTCAGTAAGATGGCTTCAGTAAGATGGCTTCAGTAAGATGGCTTCAGTAAGATGGCTTGAGTAAGATGGCTTGAGTAAGATGGCTTCAGTAAGATGGCTTCAGTAAGATGGCTTCAGTAAGATGGTTTGAGTAAGATGGCTTGAGTAAGATGGCTTCAGTAAGATGGCTTCAGTAAGATGGCTTCAGTAAGATGGCTTCAGTAAGATGGCTTCAGTAAGATGGCTTCAGTAAGATGGCTTCAGTAAGATGGCTTCAGTAAGATGGCTTGAGTAAGATGGCTTCAGTAAGATGGTTTGAGTAAGATGGTTTGAGTAAGATGGCTTGAGTAAGATGGCTTCAGTAAGATGGCTTCAGTAAGATGGCTTCTGTTAGATAGCTTCAGTAAGATGGCTTCTGTAAGATGGCTTCAGTAAGATGGCTTCTGTAAGATAGCTTCAGTAAGATGGCTTCTGTAAGATGGCTTCAGTAAGATGGCTTCAGTAAGATGGCTTCAGTAAGATGGCTTGAGTAGGATGGCTTCAGTAAGATGGCTTCAGTAAGATGGCTTCAGTAAGATGGCTTCAGTAAGATGGCTTCAGTAAGATGGCTTCAGTAAGATGGCTTGAGTAAGATGGCTTCAGTAAGATGGCTTCAGTAAGATGGCTTGAGTAAGATGGCTTCAGTAAGATGGCTTCAGTAAGATGGTTTCAGTAAGATGGCTTCAGTAAGATGGCTTCAGTAAGATGGCTTCAGTAAGATGGCTTCAGTAAGATGGCTTCAGTAAGATGGCTTCAGTAAGATGGCTTCAGTAAGATGGCTTGAGTAAGATGGCTTCAGTAAGATGGCTTGAGTAAGATGGCTTCAGTAAGATGGTTTGAGTAAGATGGTTTGAGTAAGATGGCTTGAGTAAGATGGCTTCAGTAAGATGGCTTCAGTAAGATGGCTTCTGTTAGATAGCTTCAGTAAGATGGCTACTGTAAGATGGCTTCAGTAAGATGGCTTCTGTAAGATAGCTTCAGTAAGATGGCTTCTGTAAGATGGCTTCAGTAAGATGGCTTCAGTAAGATGGCTTCAGTAAGATGGCTTGAGTAGGATGGCTTCAGTAAGATGGCTTGAGTAAGATGGCTTCAGTAAGATGGCTTCAGTAAGATGGCTTCAGTAAGATGGCTTCAGTAAGATGGCTTGAGTAAGATGGCTTCAGTAAGATGGCTTCAGTAAGATGGCTTGAGTAAGATGGCTTCAGTAAGATGGCTTCAGTAAGATGGTTTCAGTAAGATGGCTTCAGTAAGATGGCTTCAGTAAGATGGCTTGAGTAAGATGGCTTCAGTAAGATGGCTTCAGTAAGATGGCTTGAGTAAGATGGCTTCAGTAAGATGGCTTCAGTAAGATGGCTTCAGTAAGATGGCTTGAGTAAGATGGCTTCAGTAAGATGGCTTCAGTAAGATGGCTTCAGTAAGATGGCTTCAGTAAGATGGCTTCAGTAAGATGGCTTCAGTAAGATGGCTTGAGTAAGATGGCTTCAGTAAGATGGCTTCAGTAAGATGGCTTCAGTAAGATGGCTTCAGTAAGATGGCTTGAGTAAGATGGCTTCCGTAAGATGGCTTCAGTGAGATGGCTTCAGTAAGATGGCTTCAGTAAGATGGCTTGAGTAAGATGGCTTGAGTAAGATGGCTTCAGTAAGATGGCTTCAGTAAGATGGCTTCAGTAAGATGGCTTCAGTAAGATGGCTTCAGTAAGATGGCTTCAGTAAGATGGCTTCAGTAAGATGGCTTCAGTAAGATGGCTTCAGTAAGATGGCTTCAGTAAGATGGCTTCTGTAAGATGGCTTCAGTAAGATGGCTTCAGTAAGATGGCTTCTGTAAGATGGCTTCAGTAAGATGGCTTCAGTAAGATGGCTTCAGTAAGATGGCTTCAGTAAGATGGCTTCAGTAAGATGGCTTGAGTAAGATGGCTTGAGTAAGATGGCTTGAGTAAGATGGCTTCAGTAAGATGGCTTCAGTAAGATGGCTTCAGTAAGATGGCTTCAGTAAGATGGCTTCAGTAAGATGGCTTCAGTAAGATGGCTTCAGTAAGATGGCTTCAGTAAGATGGCTTCAGTAAGATGGCTTCAGTAAGATGGCTTGAGTAAGATGGCTTCAGTAAGATGGCTTCAGTAAGATGGCTTGAGTAAGATGGCTTGAGTAAGATGGCTTGAGTAAGATGGCTTGAGTAGGATGGCTTCAGTAAGATGGCTTCAGTAAGATGGCTTCAGTAAGATGGCTTCAGTAAGATGGCTTGAGTAAGATGGCTTGAGTAAGATGGCTTCAGTAAGATGGCTTCAGTAAGATGGCTTCAGTAAGATGGCTTGAGTAAGATGGCTTGAGTAAGATGGCTTGAGTAGGATGGCTTCAGTAAGATGGCTTCAGTAAGATGGCTTCTGTAAGATGGCTTCAGTAAGATGGCTTCAGTAAGATGGCTTGAGTAAGATGGCTTCAGTAAGATGGCTTGAGTAAGATGGCTTCAGTAAGATGGCTTCAGTAAGATGGCTTGAGTAAGATGGCTTCAGTAAGATGGCTTCAGTAAGATGGCTTCAGTAAGATGGCTTCTGTAAGATGGCTTCAGTAAGATGGCTTCAGTAAGATGGCTTCAGTAAGATGGCTTCAGTAAGATGGCTTCAGTAAGATGGCTTCAGTAAGATGGCTTGAGTAAGATGGCTTCAGTAAGATGGCTTCTGTAAGATGGCTTCAGTAAGATGGCTTCTGTAAGATGGCTTCAGTAAGATGGCTTCTGTAAGATGGCTTCAGTAAGATGGCTTCAGTAAGATGGCTTGAGTAAGATGGCTTCAGTAAGATGGCTTCTGTAAGATGGCTTCAGTAAGATGGCTTCAGTAAGATGGCTTCAGTAAGATGGCTTCAGTAAGATGGCTTCAGTAAGATGGCTTCAGTAAGATGGCTTCAGTAAGATGGCTTCAGTAAGATAGCTTGAGTAAGATGGCATCAGTAAGATGGCTTGAGTAAGATGGCTTGAGTAAGATGGCTTCTGTAAGATGGCTTCAGTAAGATGGCTTCAGTAAGATGGCTTCAGTAAGATGGCTTCAGTAAGATGGCTTCAGTAAGATGGCTTGAGTAAGATGGCTTGAGTAAGATGGCTTGAGTAAGATGGCTTCTGTAAGATGGCTTCAGTAAGATGGCTTCAGTAAGATGGCTTCAGTAAGATGGCTTCAGTAAGATGGCTTCTGTAAGATGGCTTCAGTAAGATGGCTTCAGTAAGATGGCTTCAGTAAGATGGCTTCAGTAAGATGGCTTCAGTAAGATGGCTTGAGTAAGATGGCTTGAGTAAGATGGCTTGAGTAAGATGGCTTCAGTAAGATGGCTTCAGTAAGATGGCTTCAGTAAGATGGCTTCAGTAAGATGGCTTCAGTAAGATGGCTTCAGTAAGATGGCTTCAGTAAGATGGCTTCAGTAAGATGGCTTCAGTAAGATGGCTTCAGTAAGATGGCTTCAGTAAGATGGCTTCAGTAAGATGGCTTGAGTAAGATGGCTTCAGTAAGATGGCTTCAGTAAGATGGCTTGAGTAAGATGGCTTGAGTAAGATGGCTTGAGTAAGATGGCTTGAGTAGGATGGCTTCAGTAAGATGGCTTCAGTAAGATGGCTTCAGTAAGATGGCTTCAGTAAGATGGCTTGAGTAAGATGGCTTGAGTAAGATGGCTTCAGTAAGATGGCTTCAGTAAGATGGCTTCAGTAAGATGGCTTGAGTAAGATGGCTTGAGTAAGATGGCTTGAGTAGGATGGCTTCAGTAAGATGGCTTCAGTAAGATGGCTTCTGTAAGATGGCTTCAGTAAGATGGCTTCAGTAAGATGGCTTGAGTAAGATGGCTTCAGTAAGATGGCTTGAGTAAGATGGCTTCAGTAAGATGGCTTCAGTAAGATGGCTTGAGTAAGATGGCTTCAGTAAGATGGCTTCAGTAAGATGGCTTCAGTAAGATGGCTTCTGTAAGATGGCTTCAGTAAGATGGCTTCAGTAAGATGGCTTCAGTAAGATGGCTTCAGTAAGATGGCTTGAGTAAGATGGCTTCAGTAAGATGGCTTGAGTAAGATGGCTTCAGTAAGATGGCTTCTGTAAGATGGCTTCAGTAAGATGGCTTCTGTAAGATGGCTTCAGTAAGATGGCTTCTGTAAGATGGCTTCAGTAAGATGGCTTCAGTAAGATGGCTTGAGTAAGATGGCTTCAGTAAGATGGCTTCTGTAAGATGGCTTCAGTAAGATGGCTTCAGTAAGATGGCTTCAGTAAGATGGCTTCAGTAAGATGGCTTCAGTAAGATGGCTTCAGTAAGATGGCTTCAGTAAGATGGCTTCAGTAAGATAGCTTGAGTAAGATGGCATCAGTAAGATGGCTTGAGTAAGATGGCTTGAGTAAGATGGCTTCTGTAAGATGGCTTCAGTAAGATGGCTTCAGTAAGATGGCTTCAGTAAGATGGCTTCAGTAAGATGGCTTCAGTAAGATGGCTTGAGTAAGATGGCTTGAGTAAGATGGCTTGAGTAAGATGGCTTCTGTAAGATGGCTTCAGTAAGATGGCTTCAGTAAGATGGCTTCAGTAAGATGGCTTCAGTAAGATGGCTTCAGTAAGATGGCTTCAGTAAGATGGCTTCAGTAAGATGGCTTCACTAAGATGGCTTGAGTAAGATGGCTTCAGTAAGATGGTTTGAGTAAGATGGTTTGAGTAAGATGGCTTCAGTAAGATGGCTTCAGTAAGATGGCTTCAGTAAGATGGCTTCAGTAAGATGGCTTCAGTAAGATGGCTTCAGTAAGATGGCTTCAGTAAGATGGCTTCAGTAAGATGGCTTCAGTAAGATGGCTTCAGTAAGATGGCTTCAGTAAGATGGCTTCAGTAAGATGGCTTCAGTAAGATGGCTTCAGTAAGATGGCTTCAGTAAGATGGCTTCAGTAAGATGGCTTCAGTAAGATGGTTTGAGTAAGATGGCTTGAGTAAGATGGCTTCAGTAAGATGGCTTCAGTAAGATGGCTTCAGTAAGATGGCTTCAGTAAGATGGCTTCAGTAAGATGGCTTCAGTAAGATGGCTTCAGTAAGATGGCTTCAGTAAGATGGCTTCAGTAAGATGGCTTGAGTAAGATGGCTTGAGTAAGATGGTTTGAGTAAGATGGTTTGAGTAAGATGGCTTGAGTAAGATGGCTTCAGTAAGATGGCTTCAGTAAGATGGCTTCAGTAAGATGGCTTGAGTAAGATGGCTTGAGTAAGATGGCTTCAGTAAGATGGCTTGAGTAAGATGGCTTCAGTAAGATGGCTTGAGTAAGATGGCTTGAGTAAGATGGCTTGAGTAAGATGGCTTGAGTAAGATGGCTTCAGTAAGATGGCTTCAGTAAGATGGCTTCAGTAAGATGGCTTCAGTAAGATGGCTTCAGTAAGATGGCTTCAGTAAGATGGCTTGAGTAAGATGGCTTCAGTAAGATGGCTTCAGTAAGATGGCTTGAGTAAGATGGCTTCAGTAAGATGGCTTGAGTAAGATGGCTTCAGTAAGATGGCTTCAGTAAGATGGCTTCAGTAAGATGGTTTGAGTAAGATGGCTTCAGTAAGATGGCTTGAGTAAGATGGCTTCAGTAAGATGGCTTCAGTAAGATGGCTTCAGTAAGATGGCTTCAGTAAGATGGCTTGAGTAAGATGGCTTCAGTAAGATGGCTTGAGTAAGATGGCTTGAGTAAGATGGCTTCAGTAAGATGGCTTCAGTAAGATGGCTTCAGTAAGATGGCTTCTGTAAGATGGCTTCAGTAAGATGGCTTCAGTAAGATGGCTTCAGTAAGATGGCTTCAGTAAGATGGCTTGAGTAAGATGGCTTCAGTAAGATGGCTTGAGTAAGATGGCTTCAGTAAGATGGCTTCTGTAAGATGGCTTCAGTAAGATGGCTTCTGTAAGATGGCTTCAGTAAGATGGCTTCTGTAAGATGGCTTCAGTAAGATGGCTTCAGTAAGATGGCTTGAGTAAGATGGCTTCAGTAAGATGGCTTCTGTAAGATGGCTTCAGTAAGATGGCTTCAGTAAGATGGCTTCAGTAAGATGGCTTCAGTAAGATGGCTTCAGTAAGATGGCTTCAGTAAGATGGCTTCAGTAAGATGGCTTCAGTAAGATAGCTTGAGTAAGATGGCATCAGTAAGATGGCTTGAGTAAGATGGCTTGAGTAAGATGGCTTCTGTAAGATGGCTTCAGTAAGATGGCTTCAGTAAGATGGCTTCAGTAAGATGGCTTCAGTAAGATGGCTTCAGTAAGATGGCTTGAGTAAGATGGCTTGAGTAAGATGGCTTGAGTAAGATGGCTTCTGTAAGATGGCTTCAGTAAGATGGCTTCAGTAAGATGGCTTCAGTAAGATGGCTTCAGTAAGATGGCTTCAGTAAGATGGCTTCAGTAAGATGGCTTCAGTAAGATGGCTTCAGTAAGATGGCTTCAGTAAGATGGCTTGAGTAAGATGGCTTCAGTAAGATGGTTTGAGTAAGATGGTTTGAGTAAGATGGCTTCAGTAAGATGGCTTCAGTAAGATGGCTTGAGTAAGATGGCTTCAGTAAGATGGTTTGAGTAAGATGGTTTGAGTAAGATGGCTTGAGTAAGATGGCTTCAGTAAGATGGCTTCAGTAAGATGGCTTCAGTAAGATGGCTTGAGTAAGATGGCTTGAGTAAGATGGCTTCAGTAAGATGGCTTGAGTAAGATGGCTTCAGTAAGATGGCTTGAGTAAGATGGCTTGAGTAAGATGGCTTGAGTAAGATGGCTTGAGTAAGATGGCTTCAGTAAGATGGCTTCAGTAAGATGGCTTCAGTAAGATGGCTTCAGTAAGATGGCTTCAGTAAGATGGCTTCAGTAAGATGGCTTGAGTAAGATGGCTTCAGTAAGATGGCTTCAGTAAGATGGCTTGAGTAAGATGGCTTCAGTAAGATGGCTTGAGTAAGATGGCTTCAGTAAGATGGCTTCAGTAAGATGGCTTCAGTAAGATGGTTTGAGTAAGATGGCTTCAGTAAGATGGCTTGAGTAAGATGGCTTCAGTAAGATGGCTTCAGTAGGATGGCTTCAGTAAGATGGCTTCAGTAAGATGGCTTGAGTAAGATGGCTTCAGTAAGATGGCTTGAGTAAGATGGCTTGAGTAAGATGGCTTCAGTAAGATGGCTTCTGTAAGATGGCTTCAGTAAGATGGCTTCAGTAAGATGGCTTCAGTAAGATAGCTTGAGTAAGATGGCTTCAGTAAGATGGCTTCAGTAAGATGGCTTCAGTAAGATGGCTTGAGTAAGATGGCTTCAGTAAGATGGCTTCAGTTAGATGGCTTGAGTAAGATGGCTTGAGTAAGATGGCTTGAGTAAGATGGCTTGAGTAAGATGGCTTCAGTAAGATGGCTTCAGTAAGATGGCTTCAGTAAGATGGCTTCAGTAAGATGGCTTCAGTAAGATGGCTTCAGTAAGATGGCTTCAGTAAGATGGCTTCAGTAAGATGGCTTCAGTAAGATGGCTTCAGTAAGATGGCTTCAGTAAGATGGCTTCAGTAAGATGGCTTGAGTAAGATGGCTTGAGTAAGATGGCTTGAGTAAGATGGCTTCTGTAAGATGGCTTCAGTAAGATGGCTTCAGTAAGATGGCTTCAGTAAGATGGCTTCAGTAAGATGGCTTCAGTAAGATGGCTTCAGTAAGATGGCTTCAGTAAGATGGCTTGAGTAAGATGGCTTCAGTAAGATGGCTTCAGTAAGATGGCTTCAGTAAGATGGTTTGAGTAAGATGGCTTGAGTAAGATGGCTTCAGTAAGATGGCTTCAGTAAGATGGCTTCAGTAAGATGGCTTCAGTAAGATGGCTTCAGTAAGATGGCTTCAGTAAGATGGCTTCAGTAAGATGGCTTCAGTAAGATGGCTTCAGTAAGATGGCTTGAGTAAGATGGCTTCAGTAAGATGGTTTGAGTAAGATGGTTTGAGTAAGATGGCTTGAGTAAGATGGCTTCAGTAAGATGGCTTCAGTAAGATGGCTTCAGTAAGATGGCTTGAGTAAGATGGCTTGAGTAAGATGGCTTCAGTAAGATGGCTTGAGTAAGATGGCTTCAGTAAGATGGCTTGAGTAAGATGGCTTGAGTAAGATGGCTTGAGTAAGATGGCTTCAGTAAGATGGCTTCAGTAAGATGGCTTCAGTAAGATGGCTTCAGTAAGATGGCTTCAGTAAGATGGCTTCAGTAAGATGGCTTCAGTAAGATGGCTTGAGTAAGATGGCTTCAGTAAGATGGCTTCAGTAAGATGGCTTGAGTAAGATGGCTTCAGTAAGATGGCTTGAGTAAGATGGCTTCAGTAAGATGGCTTCAGTAAGATGGCTTCAGTAAGATGGTTTGAGTAAGATGGCTTCAGTAAGATGGCTTGAGTAAGATGGCTTCAGTAAGATGGCTTCAGTAAGATGGCTTCAGTAAGATGGCTTCAGTAAGATGGCTTGAGTAAGATGGCTTCAGTAAGATGGCTTGAGTAAGATGGCTTCAGTAAGATGGCTTCAGTAAGATGGCTTCTGTAAGATGGCTTCAGTAAGATGGCTTCAGTAAGATGGCTTCAGTAAGATAGCTTGAGTAAGATGGCTTCAGTAAGATGGCTTCAGTAAGATGGCTTCAGTAAGATGGCTTGAGTAAGATGGCTTCAGTAAGATGGCTTCAGTAAGATGGCTTCAGTAAGATGGCTTGAGTAAGATGGCTTGAGTAAGATGGCTTCAGTAAGATGGCTTCAGTAAGATGGCTTCAGTAAGATGGCTTCAGTAAGATGGCTTCAGTAAGATGGCTTCAGTAAGATGGCTTCAGTAAGATGGCTTCAGTAAGATGGCTTCAGTAAGATGGCTTCAGTAAGATGGTTTGAGTAAGATGGCTTCAGTAAGATGGCTTGAGTAAGATGGCTTCAGTAAGATGGCTTCAGTAAGATGGCTTCAGTAAGATGGCTTCAGTAAGATGGCTTGAGTAAGATGGCTTCAGTAAGATGGCTTGAGTAAGATGGCTTGAGTAAGATGGCTTCAGTAAGATGGCTTCTGTAAGATGGCTTCAGTAAGATGGCTTCAGTAAGATGGCTTCAGTAAGATAGCTTGAGTAAGATGGCTTCAGTAAGATGGCTTCAGTAAGATGGCTTCAGTAAGATGGCTTGAGTAAGATGGCTTCAGTAAGATGGCTTCAGTAAGATGGCTTCAGTAAGATGGCTTGAGTAAGATGGCTTGAGTAAGATGGCTTCAGTAAGATGGCTTCAGTAAGATGGCTTCAGTAAGATGGCTTCAGTAAGATGGCTTCAGTAAGATGGCTTCAGTAAGATGGCTTCAGTAAGATGGCTTCAGTAAGATGGCTTCAGTAAGATGGCTTCAGTAAGATGGCTTCAGTAAGATGGCTTCAGTAAGATGGCTTCAGTAAGATGGCTTGAGTAAGATGGCTTGAGTAAGATGGCTTGAGTAAGATGGCTTCTGTAAGATGGCTTCAGTAAGATGGCTTCAGTAAGATGGCTTCAGTAAGATGGCTTCAGTAAGATGGCTTCAGTAAGATGGCTTCAGTAAGATGGCTTCAGTAAGATGGCTTGAGTAAGATGGCTTCAGTAAGATGGCTTCAGTAAGATGGCTTCAGTAAGATGGTTTGAGTAAGATGGCTTGAGTAAGATGGCTTCAGTAAGATGGCTTCAGTAAGATGGCTTCAGTAAGATGGCTTCAGTAAGATGGCTTCAGTAAGATGGCTTCAGTAAGATGGCTTCAGTAAGATGGCTTCAGTAAGATGGCTTCAGTAAGATGGCTTGAGTAAGATGGCTTCAGTAAGATGGTTTGAGTAAGATGGTTTGAGTAAGATGGCTTGAGTAAGATGGCTTCAGTAAGATGGCTTCAGTAAGATGGCTTCAGTAAGATGGCTTGAGTAAGATGGCTTGAGTAAGATGGCTTCAGTAAGATGGCTTGAGTAAGATGGCTTCAGTAAGATGGCTTGAGTAAGATGGCTTGAGTAAGATGGCTTGAGTAAGATGGCTTGAGTAAGATGGCTTCAGTAAGATGGCTTCAGTAAGATGGCTTCAGTAAGATGGCTTCAGTAAGATGGCTTCAGTAAGATGGCTTCAGTAAGATGGCTTCAGTAAGATGGCTTGAGTAAGATGGCTTCAGTAAGATGGCTTCAGTAAGATGGCTTGAGTAAGATGGCTTCAGTAAGATGGCTTGAGTAAGATGGCTTCAGTAAGATGGCTTCAGTAAGATGGCTTCAGTAAGATGGTTTGAGTAAGATGGCTTCAGTAAGATGGCTTGAGTAAGATGGCTTCAGTAAGATGGCTTCAGTAAGATGGCTTCAGTAAGATGGCTTCAGTAAGATGGCTTGAGTAAGATGGCTTCAGTAAGATGGCTTGAGTAAGATGGCTTCAGTAAGATGGCTTCAGTAAGATGGCTTCTGTAAGATGGCTTCAGTAAGATGGCTTCAGTAAGATGGCTTCAGTAAGATAGCTTGAGTAAGATGGCTTCAGTAAGATGGCTTCAGTAAGATGGCTTCAGTAAGATGGCTTGAGTAAGATGGCTTCAGTAAGATGGCTTCAGTAAGATGGCTTCAGTAAGATGGCTTGAGTAAGATGGCTTCAGTAAGATGGCTTCAGTAAGATGGCTTCAGTAAGATGGCTTCAGTAAGATGGCTTCAGTAAGATGGCTTCAGTAAGATGGCTTCAGTAAGATGGCTTCAGTAAGATGGCTTCAGTAAGATGGCTTCAGTAAGATGGCTTCAGTAAGATGGCTTCAGTAAGATGGCTTCAGTAAGATGGCTTCAGTAAGATGGCTTCAGTAAGATGGCTTGAGTAAGATGGCTTGAGTAAGATGGCTTCTGTAAGATGGCTTCAGTAAGATGGCTTCAGTAAGATGGCTTCAGTAAGATGGCTTCAGTAAGATGGCTTCAGTAAGATGGCTTCAGTAAGATGGCTTCAGTAAGATGGCTTGAGTAAGATGGCTTGAGTAAGATGGCTTCAGTAAGATGGCTTCAGTAAGATGGCTTCAGTAAGATGGCTTGAGTAAGATGGCTTGAGTAAGATGGCTTGAGTAAGATGGCTTGAGTAAGATGGCTTCAGTAAGATGGCTTCAGTAAGATGGCTTCAGTAAGATGGCTTCAGTAAGATGGCTTCAGTAAGATGGCTTGAGTAAGATGGCTTGAGTAAGATGGCTTCAGTAAGATGGCTTCAGTAAGATGGCTTCAGTAAGATGGCTTCAGTAAGATGGCTTGAGTAAGATGGCTTGAGTAAGATGGCTTCAGTAAGATGGCTTCAGTAAGATGGCTTCAGTAAGATGGCTTCAGTAAGATGGCTTCAGTAAGATGGCTTGAGTAAGATGGCTTCAGTAAGATGGCTTCAGTAAGATGGCTTCAGTAAGATGGCTTCAGTAAGATGGCTTCAGTAAGATGGCTTCAGTAAGATGGCTTCAGTAAGATGGCTTCAGTAAGATGGCTTCAGTAAGATGGCTTCAGTAAGATGGCTTCAGTAAGATAGCTTGAGTAAGATGGCTTCAGTAAGATGGCTTCAGTAAGATGGCTTCAGTAAGATGGCTTGAGTAAGATGGCTTCAGTAAGATGGCTTCAGTAAGATGGCTTCAGTAAGATGGCTTGAGTAAGATGGCTTCAGTAAGATGGCTTCAGTAAGATGGCTTCAGTAAGATGGCTTCAGTAAGATGGCTTCAGTAAGATGGCTTCAGTAAGATGGCTTCAGTAAGATGGCTTCAGTAAGATGGCTTCAGTAAGATGGCTTCAGTAAGATGGCTTCAGTAAGATGGCTTCAGTAAGATGGCTTCAGTAAGATGGCTTCAGTAAGATGGCTTCAGTAAGATGGCTTGAGTAAGATGGCTTGAGTAAGATGGCTTCTGTAAGATGGCTTCAGTAAGATGGCTTCAGTAAGATGGCTTCAGTAAGATGGCTTCAGTAAGATGGCTTCAGTAAGATGGCTTCAGTAAGATGGCTTCAGTAAGATGGCTTGAGTAAGATGGCTTGAGTAAGATGGCTTCAGTAAGATGGCTTCAGTAAGATGGCTTCAGTAAGATGGCTTGAGTAAGATGGCTTGAGTAAGATGGCTTGAGTAAGATGGCTTGAGTAAGATGGCTTCAGTAAGATGGCTTCAGTAAGATGGCTTCAGTAAGATGGCTTCAGTAAGATGGCTTCAGTAAGATGGCTTGAGTAAGATGGCTTGAGTAAGATGGCTTCAGTAAGATGGCTTCAGTAAGATGGCTTCAGTAAGATGGCTTCAGTAAGATGGCTTGAGTAAGATGGCTTGAGTAAGATGGCTTCAGTAAGATGGCTTCAGTAAGATGGCTTCAGTAAGATGGCTTCAGTAAGATGGCTTCAGTAAGATGGCTTGAGTAAGATGGCTTCAGTAAGATGGCTTCAGTAAGATGGCTTCAGTAAGATGGCTTCAGTAAGATGGCTTCAGTAAGATGGCTTCAGTAAGATGGCTTCAGTAAGATGGCTTCAGTAAGATGGCTTCAGTAAGATGGCTTCAGTAAGATGGCTTCAGTAAGATGGCTTCAGTAAGATGGTTTGAGTAAGATGGTTTGAGTAAGATGGCTTCAGTAAGATGGCTTCAGTAAGATGGCTTCAGTAAGATGGCTTCAGTAAGATGGCTTCAGTAAGATGGCTTCAGTAAGATGGCTTCAGTAAGATGGCTTCAGTAAGATGGCTTGAGTAAGATGGCTTGAGTAAGATGGCTTCAGTAAGATGGCTTCAGTAAGATGGCTTCAGTAAGATGGTTTGAGTAAGATGGCTTCAGTAAGATGGCTTCAGTAAGATGGCTTCAGTAAGATGGCTTGAGTAAGATGGCTTCAGTAAGATGGCTTCAGTAAGATGGCTTGAGTAAGATGGCTTCAGTAAGATGGCTTCAGTAAGATGGCTTCAGTAAGATGGCTTCAGTAAGATGGCTTGAGTAAGATGGCTTCAGTAAGATGGTTTGAGTAAGATGGTTTGAGTAAGATGGCTTGAGTAAGATGGCTTCAGTAAGATGGCTTCAGTAAGATGGCTTCAGTAAGATGGCTTGAGTAAGATGGCTTGAGTAAGATGGCTTCAGTAAGATGGCTTGAGTAAGATGGCTTCAGTAAGATGGCTTGAGTAAGATGGCTTGAGTAAGATGGCTTGAGTAAGATGGCTTCAGTAAGATGGCTTCAGTAAGATGGCTTCAGTAAGATGGCTTCAGTAAGATGGCTTCAGTAAGATGGCTTCAGTAAGATGGCTTCAGTAAGATGGCTTGAGTAAGATGGCTTCAGTAAGATGGCTTCAGTAAGATGGCTTGAGTAAGATGGCTTCAGTAAGATGGCTTGAGTAAGATGGCTTCAGTAAGATGGCTTCAGTAAGATGGCTTCAGTAAGATGGTTTGAGTAAGATGGCTTCAGTAAGATGGCTTGAGTAAGATGGCTTCAGTAAGATGGCTTCAGTAAGATGGCTTCAGTAAGATGGCTTCAGTAAGATGGCTTGAGTAAGATGGCTTCAGTAAGATGGCTTGAGTAAGATGGCTTCAGTAAGATGGCTTCAGTAAGATGGCTTCTGTAAGATGGCTTCAGTAAGATGGCTTCAGTAAGATGGCTTCAGTAAGATAGCTTGAGTAAGATGGCTTCAGTAAGATGGCTTCAGTAAGATGGCTTCAGTAAGATGGCTTGAGTAAGATGGCTTCAGTAAGATGGCTTCAGTAAGATGGCTTCAGTAAGATGGCTTGAGTAAGATGGCTTGAGTAAGATGGCTTCAGTAAGATGGCTTCAGTAAGATGGCTTCAGTAAGATGGCTTCAGTAAGATGGCTTCAGTAAGATGGCTTCAGTAAGATGGCTTCAGTAAGATGGCTTCAGTAAGATGGCTTCAGTAAGATGGCTTCAGTAAGATGGCTTCAGTAAGATGGCTTCAGTAAGATGGCTTCAGTAAGATGGCTTCAGTAAGATGGCTTGAGTAAGATGGCTTGAGTAAGATGGCTTCTGTAAGATGGCTTCAGTAAGATGGCTTCAGTAAGATGGCTTCAGTAAGATGGCTTCAGTAAGATGGCTTCAGTAAGATGGCTTCAGTAAGATGGCTTCAGTAAGATGGCTTGAGTAAGATGGCTTGAGTAAGATGGCTTCAGTAAGATGGCTTCAGTAAGATGGCTTCAGTAAGATGGCTTGAGTAAGATGGCTTGAGTAAGATGGCTTGAGTAAGATGGCTTGAGTAAGATGGCTTCAGTAAGATGGCTTCAGTAAGATGGCTTCAGTAAGATGGCTTCAGTAAGATGGCTTGAGTAAGATGGCTTGAGTAAGATGGCTTGAGTAAGATGGCTTCAGTAAGATGGCTTCAGTAAGATGGCTTCAGTAAGATGGCTTGAGTAAGATGGCTTGAGTAAGATGGCTTCAGTAAGATGGCTTCAGTAAGATGGCTTCAGTAAGATGGCTTCAGTAAGATGGCTTCAGTAAGATGGCTTGAGTAAGATGGCTTCAGTAAGATGGCTTCAGTAAGATGGCTTCAGTAAGATGGCTTCAGTAAGATGGCTTCAGTAAGATGGCTTCAGTAAGATGGCTTCAGTAAGATGGCTTCAGTAAGATGGCTTCAGTAAGATGGCTTCAGTAAGATGGCTTCAGTAAGATGGCTTCAGTAAGATGGTTTGAGTAAGATGGTTTGAGTAAGATGGCTTCAGTAAGATGGCTTCAGTAAGATGGCTTCAGTAAGATGGCTTCAGTAAGATGGCTTCAGTAAGATGGCTTCAGTAAGATGGCTTCAGTAAGATGGCTTCAGTAAGATGGCTTGAGTAAGATGGCTTGAGTAAGATGGCTTCAGTAAGATGGCTTCAGTAAGATGGCTTCAGTAAGATGGTTTGAGTAAGATGGCTTGAGTAAGATGGCTTCAGTAAGATGGCTTCAGTAAGATGGCTTGAGTAAGATGGCTTCAGTAAGATGGCTTCAGTAAGATGGCTTGAGTAAGATGGCTTCAGTAAGATGGCTTGAGTAAGATGGCTTGAGTAAGATGGCTTCAGTAAGATGGCTTCTGTAAGATGGCTTCAGTAAGATGGCTTCAGTAAGATGGCTTCAGTAAGATGGCTTGAGTAAGATGGCTTCAGTAAGATGGCTTCAGTAAGATGGCTTCTGTAAGATGGCTTGAGTAAGATGGCTTCAGTAAGATGGCTTTAGTAAGATGGCTTCAGTAAGATGGCTTCAGTAAGATGGCTTCAGTAAGATGGCTTCAGTAAGATGGCTTCAGTAAGATGGCTTCAGTAAGATGGCTTCAGTAAGATGGCTTCAGTAAGATGGCTTGAGTAAGATGGCTTGAGTAAGATGGCTTCAGTAAGATGGCTTCAGTAAGATGGCTTCAGTAAGATGGCTTCAGTAAGATGGCTTCAGTAAGATGGCTTCAGTAAGATGGCTTCAGTAAGATGGCTTGAGTAAGATGGCTTCTGTAAGATGGCTTCAGTAAGATGGCTTCAGTAAGATGGCTTCTGTAAGATGGCTTCAGTAAGATGGCTTCAGTAAGATGGCTTCAGTAAGATGGCTTCTGTAAGATGGCTTCAGTAAGATGGCTTCAGTAAGATGGCTTCAGTAAGATGGCTTCAGTAAGATGGCTTCAGTAAGATGGCTTCAGTAAGATGGCTTCAGTAAGATGGCTTCAGTAAGATGGCTTCAGTAAGATGGCTTGAGTAAGATGGCTTCAGTAAGATGGCTTCAGTAAGATGGCTTCAGTAAGATGGCTTCAGTAAGATGGCTTCAGTAAGATGGCTTCAGTAAGATGGCTTCAGTAAGATGGCTTCAGTAAGATGGCTTGAGTAAGATGGCTTCAGTAAGATGGCTTCAGTAAGATGGCTTCAGTAAGATGGAATTTCAGGAAGGACTCTTAAGAGGGATGTAATTTTATCAAGCAGTTTAATAAAACAGGTATCATTTAAACAAAAAACCACTACCCAGCTTCAACAACACCCACAACAACTTCAACAACAACTTAAACAACCACACGCACCCCGACAGACTCGACAAGGACCAGGCTGCCCGACGAAATGTCCAGTTGTTAGGCCTCATCGAGCCCGACTACTACGAGTTTGAAGGTGTTTGCAGTGGTGGTGGAGTGGTGGTGGTGGAGTGGTGGTGGTGGTGGAGTGGTGGTGGTGGTGGAGTGGTGGTGGTGGTGGTGGTGGAGTGGGGGTGGTGGAGTGGTGGTGGTGGTGGAGTGGTGGTGGTGGTGGAGTGGTTGTGGTGGTGGAGTGGTGGTGGTGGAGTGGTGGTGGTGGTGGAGTGGTGGTGGTGGAGTAGGGGTGGTGGAGTGGTGGTGGTGGTGGTGGTGGAGTGGGGGTGGTGGAGTGGTGGTGGTGGTGGAGTGGTGGTGGTGGTGGAGTGGTTGTGGTGGTGGAGTGGTGGTGGTGGAGTGGTGGTGGTGGTGGAGTGGTGGTGGTGGAGTAGGGGTGGTGGAGTGGTGGTGGTGGTGGAGTGGTGGTGGTGGTGGAGTTGTGGTGGTGGTGGTGGAGTGGTTGTGGTGGTGGAGTGTTGTTGGTGGAGTGGTGGTGGTGGAGTGGTGGTGGTGGTGGAGTGGTGGTGGTGGAGTGGTGGTGGTGGAATGGTGTTGGTGGAGTGGTAGGGGAGTGATGATGGTGGTAGTGGGAATGGTGGAGTGGTGGTGGTGGCAGTGGTAGTAGAGGTTGCAGTGGTGGTGACAGTGGTGGTTGTTTTATTGGAATGTGATGGTGGGTTGTAGTGGTGGTGATAGTTTTAAACACACTATACCACACCACAGTATGTCACATCACACATAGCACACAGACCACATCACACCACACCATAAAATTATAGTCCAATAGTATATAGTATATTAATGTACAACACACACATCACACAAAGCACACCACACACATCACACAAAGCACACCACACAGCTCACACAAAGCACACCACACAGTTCACACAAAGCACACCACACAGTTCACACAAAGCACACCACACAGCTCACATCTTCTTCGACAACGCCATGGAAAACCACGACGATGCATACAAGGACTACACCGCCAATGAATACGTCGTCCTACTAGTCGAAGTGCTACGAGAAGCCGCTAAGTATGTGTGTGTGTGTGTGTGTGTTTGTGTGTATATGTGTGTATGTGTGTGTTTGTGTGTATGTGTGTGTATGTGTGTGTATATGTGTATGTGTTTGTGTGTATGTATGTGTGTGTGTGTGTATGTATGTGTGTGTGTGTGTGTGTGTGTGTGTATGTGTATGTGTGTGTGTGTGTGTGTGTGTGTGTGTGTGTGTGTGTGTGTGTGTGTGTGTGTGTGTGTGTGTGTGTGTGTGTGTGTGTGTGTGTGTGTGTGTGTGTGTGTGTGTGTGTGTGTGTGTGTGTGTGTGTGTGTGTGTGTGTGTGTGTGTGTGTGTGTGTGTGTGTGTGTGTGTGTGTGTGTGTGTGTGTGTGTGTGTGTGTGTGTGTGTGTGTGTGTGTGTGTGTGTGTGTGTGTGTGTGTGTGTGTGTGTGTGTGTGTGTGTGTGTGTGTGTGTGTGTGTGTGTGTGTGTGTGTGTGTGTGTGTGTGTGTGTGTGTGTGTGTGTGTGTGTGTGTGTGTGTGTGTGTGTGTGTGTGTGTGTGTGTGTGTGTGTGTGTGTGTGTTTGCATGTATACTCTCACGACGACAGAGGCGTACATGACGTGCTGGCAAGGGTGGACGACCCGGTGAAGATTCCAACCCCGTATGGAGGCAGGCTGCAGTGGACGCTGCCAGGAGAGAACACTCTCACCGTACACTTGAAGGACAGTGCCAAGATCAGACACAAGAAGAGATGGAGTCAAGTGGGTGGGTTGGCGAATTCAAGTAGTTTGGTGGGCGGCTGAGAAGAAGTGGCGGTGAAGGTTTATAAAAACTTTAAAGAAAACTTTGATTCAAAAATGCTTCAAGGCTTTTTTGACACTTTCACAAAGACGTTCTTCTCAGATTTTTGTAGCCACCAACACATTTCCATCCTCTTTCCTTCCTCTCACAGCCCACCTTTCAATCCTCCACGCCACCCCCCTCGCACCAAGGTGATGTACATGTACTACTTCCTCGGCTTCCGCTTGTGCGCAGACGACACTCTTTCCTCCGAGAGAAAACTCACGCGCTCGTTGAACACGTACATGCTGGCACTGGATGGCGACGTGGACTTTGAGCCACTGGCGCTCATCCTGCTGGTCGACCTGATGAAGAGGAGCGAGAAGGTCGGAGCAGTGTGTGGTCGCATCCATCCCGTCGGAAACGGTTCGAGTTTTTTGGCCCTTTTTCATTGGTTCATTTGTGATCATCAACATTTAAAACTATTTGTTAAAAAATAATAATTCTTTCAATTGATTATTTGAGCAATATAAATAAGTTTCCAATAGGCGAATACTCCAATGATGACTATGATGATGATTATTGTGATGATGATAATGATAAGGGAGATGATAATGATTTTAACATTAGCGATGATGATAATGACACTGCAGGACCCTTGGTGTGGTACCAGGAGTTCGAGTACGCCCTTGGTCACTGGCTCCAGAAGGCTGCTGAGCACGTGCTAGGTAGTTTTATGATGGTTGTATGGTAGTTGTATGGTGGTTGTATGGTGGTTGTACGGTGGTTGTATGGTGGTTGTATGGTAGTTGTATGGTGGTTGTATGGTGGTTGTATGGTGGTTGTATGGTGGTTGTATGGTGGTTGAATAGTGGTTGTACGGTGGTTGTATGGTGGTTGTATGGTGGTTGTATAGTGGTTGTATGGTGGTTGTATGGTGGTTGTATGGTGGTTGTATGGTGGTTGTATGGTGGTTGTATAGTGGTTGTATGGTGGTTGTATGGTAGTTGTATGGTGGTTGTATGGTGGTTGTATGGTGGTTGTATGGTGGTTGTATGGTGGTTGTATGGTGGTTGTATGGTGGTTGTATGGTGGTTGTATGGTAGTTGTATGGTGGTTGTATGGTAGTTGTATGGTGGTTGTATGGTGGTTGTACGGTGGTTGTATGATGGTTGTATGGTGGTTGTATGGTGGTTGTATGGTGGTTGTATGGTGGTTGTATGGTGGTTGTATGGTGGTTGTATGGTGGTTGTATGGTGGTTGTATAGTGGTTGTATGGTGGTTGTATGGTGGTTGTATGGTGGTTGTATGGTAGTTGTATGGTGGTTGTATGGTGGTTGTATGATGGTTGTATGGTAGTTGTATGGTGGTTGTATGGTGGTTGTATGATGGTTGTATGGTGGTTGTATGGTGGTTGTATGGTGGTTGTTTGGTGGTTGTATGGTGGTTGTATGGTAGTTGTATGGTGGTTGTATGGTAGTTGTATGGTGGTTGTATGGTGGTTGTATGGTGGTTGTATGGTGGTTGTATGGTGGTTGTATGGTGGTTGTATGGTGGTTGTATGGTGGTTGTATGGTGGTTGTATGGTGGTTGTATGGTGGTTGTATGGTGGTTGTATGGTGGTTGTATGGTAGTTGTATGGTGGTTATATGGTGGTTGTATGGTGGTTATATGGTGGTTGTATGGTGGTTGTTATGGTGGTTGTGATGGTTGTTTTTGTGGTTGTGGTGGTTGTTTTTGTGGTTGTGGTGGTTTTAGTTGTTGTGATGGTTGTGGTTGTTTTTGTAGTGGTGGTTGTAGTTGATGCGATTGTAGTGGTGGTTGTTTTTGTGGTTTCAGTTTTAGTGGAGGTTGTTGTTGTAGTGGTAGTTGTGGCAGTTCTAGTGGTTGATTTGTTGTTGAGATGGTTGTTGTGGGAATTGTTGTGGTTGATGTTGTGGTTGTTGTTGTTGTTAAAATGGTTTTTGTGGGAATTGTTGTGGTGGTTGTTGAGATGGTTGTTGTGGTAGGAGTTAAAGGGGTGCTAGAACACCGTGAAAACCGACATAGTTTAAAAGTTTTTACAAGGCGCACGTTTTGACTTTGTAAATGTTTTTATTGCCTCCAAGCACCAACCATCTTTTAACCACATCCCACAATTTTCCTCCAACCACACCACCCACTTCTTCCTTCCTAGGCTGTGTCTTGTGCAGTCCTGGCTGCTTCAGTCTCTTCAGAGCATCTGCCCTGATGGATGAAAATGTCATGCGCATGTACACCAAGATCCCCAAGGAGCCCAGGGAGCACATCCAGTACGACCAAGGTGGGTGGGTGAGAAAAGTGACAAGGGTGAAAGAAAAGAATGAATAATTAAAAACGTTTAATTCACGGAGCCGCCTCACCACATAAACCCCTCTCCTACAACAGGCGAAGACCGTTGGTTATGCACTCTTCTGCTGCAACAGGTGAAGGGGGCCTTGAAGCCACTATAATAATTCTCGTCATTATTTGTATCATCACTATTTCTACTAATTAAGATTATAATTAAAACTGATATTAATATTATTATCATCGTGAACAGGGCTACCGGGTGGAGTACTGTGCCGCCTCTGACAGCTACACGCACTGTCCAGTCGGCTTCTTCGAGTTCTTCACGCAGAGACGTCGTTGGATGCCGTCGACGATGGCGAACATCCTGTCGCTCATCGAGTCACGCAAGCACACCGTCTCAGTCAACGAGAACATCAGCAGTCTCTACGTCTTCTACCAAGCTGCCATTCTCCTAGGTGCGTTGGTGGAGAATGGTGTGTGGTGCTGGGTTGTTTGGTAATAGGGGGTGGTTTGCTGGTATTAGTCGTAGGTGGTGAGAAGGTGTATGGTGGTGGTAGTAGTAAGTGGTTGTTCGATGGTGGTTTGGTGGTTAGTGGTAGTGGATGATTTGATGGCGTGTGGCTTAGCGGTGGGTAGGTGAAAGTTGGAGAACTGGATGAAGAACCAAGTTGACAACTCACATTCTCCTTCCCTTTTTTCTTCACTACTGCAACCCTCGTCATTCTCCATTCTAACCCCATATCTTGTCTTTATTCTTGGTCTTCCTCCATTCACTCCATCCCAACCTCCACAATTTTTTTCTTATTCCCCACCAGCCTCTCTCCTTTCTCCGGGCATCATCTTCATGATGATGGTGGGCGCGTTGAATGCTTCATTGGAGAGTTGGAACCAAACGTTTTCTCCGTGGGGCATGGCTGGACTCAACGCTGTGCCCATCGTCATCTTCATCATCTTGTGCTTCAGAGCCGATAATAATCTCCAAGTGGGTGGTAGATGGGTGGCAGAGGGGGTAGAAGGAGTATTGAAGGCTAAGTGCTAGTTGGGTGGTAGAGGGAGAAGTGGTAGGCTGGTGGAAATTGTGAGTGAAGTGGTGGGTGGGTGACTAGGTGGTGGGGGGGTGACTAGGTGGTGGGTGGGTGACTAGGTGGTGGGTGGGTGACCAGGTGGTGGGTGGGTGACTAGGGGGTGGGTGGGTGACTAGGTGGTGGGTGGGTGACTAGGTGGTGGGTGGGTGACTAGGTGGTGGGTGGGTGACTAGGTGGTGGGTGGGTGACTAAGTGGTGGGTGGGTGACTAGGGGGTGGGTGGGTGACTAGGTGGTGGGTGGGTGACTAGGTGGTGGGTGGGTGACTAGGTGGTGGGTGGGTGACTAGGTGGTGGGTGGGTGACTAGGGGGTGGGTGGGTGACTAGGTGGTGGGTGGGTGACTAAGTGGTGGGTGGGTGACTAGGTGGTGGGTGGGCGACGAAGAGATTGTAGTGATGACAAAAAAAAGTTATGTATTCCTATTACATTTTAAAAAAACATCGACAATAAACTCAACACCAACAACACAACAGTTATGGTTCGCCTCAATTTGTGCAGCGCTGTACATAGTGGTGCAGTTGTTGGTGTTGGTGGGCACCGCAGTCACCATGTACAACAACAACATCTGCCACTCGACCACCGTCTTCTTTCTCTCACTCACCTTCCTCTTCATCTTCTCGGGCATCGCTCACCCACAGGAGTTCCACTGCGTGCTGAAAGGCATCGTCTACTACGTCTCCATCCCGACGATGTACATGCTCCTCATGATCTACGCCATCCTGAACCTGCACGTGATCAGCTGGGGAACGAGGGAAGTGAAAAAGTCACCCGAGGAGATGGAGGAGGACGAGAAAAGGAAGCTGGAGGGCGAGTTGCGGAGGATGGAAGAGGAGGCGAAGCAGAAGGGTTTGGTCTTCGATCTGCTCGAAAACGTCAAGAAGAAGACCTCGTCGTTGATGCTCGCCAAAGGAAAGATGACGTTCGTGCTGTGCTGTTTGTATGTGCTGTTGTTTCAGTGCTGTGCTGTTTGTATGTCCTGTGGTTTCAGAGCTGTACTGTTTGTATGTACTGTTGTTTCAGTGCTGTGATGTGTTTATTCTGGTGTGGTATTTGGGGTGTGCTGTGTTGTGTTGTGTTATAGTGTGGTTTCAATGGTATGTGGTACAGTGTTGTTTAGTGTTGAGCTGTGTGAATTTGGTTTGAAGAAATTTTCTAAACATCTTCCAAAACAACTACCACCACAACCATCACTTCCATCGCTACTATTACCATTACTTCAACTACTATCACCACCACAATAACCACCATTTCAACTACTAAAAAAACTGAAAGTGCACTCATGACAATGGCCACTACAACCACCACCACAGCTGCGACAGCCTCTGTAGCATCATCTGCTGCAGCAAGCCACAACAAGTAGCCGAGAAGAGTGCTATTGAAGACATCAGCATGCGACTGACTGCCATCGAAAGGAAACTCGATATCAGTACGCCAAACTGCCACTTCAGCAATTCCAAATAAAATAATAATTTTTTTACAAATTATTAATAAGTTTACAAAAATAATAAAATAGTCAATAATGAAATGCGTGGAATCAATGAAGAAGCATCGTAATTGGATAAAGTGATTTTATCCTCCAGAGGGAGTGCAAAGGCGCATGTCAATGGCGAACGGACTTCCAACTATTATCGACATGACCCGAGGAAGCAGTGAGTTGAGTGGGTAGATGGCTTGGTGGATAATATGATAATGACGATGATGCTGATGATGAGAAGAAGGAAGGGGATGACGAAGCTACACAAACCATTGAACAGTGTACGCAGAAGACCAAAACGCTACGAACGCTGAGCACGATCCCAACGTGCTGCTGGATATCAACGAAAACGGTGTGTGTTGGTCCAGTGTTTGCCAGTCACACAAAACACTTGAACACATCTTACTCAAACCTTTTTCTATAATTCTAAGATAACTAAATGTGTTTGCTGCAACCACTAACAACCCTTTCCCACCACCAAACCACCACTAAACCCCACCTTCAAACCACTTCTTAACCACCAGCAATTCACCACTAGACCACCTCCAAACCACCAACAAAAACACCTCCAATAGACCTGGCACCAGACTACAGCGACAACGACTCCATCTCGACGCTGATCCTGAAGCGGAGTCTCAAGAAGAAGTCGAAGATGCCTCGCCGAGATGAGTTGAGGAATCCTTCGTGGATCGAGGATGAGCGCCTGGGAGAGGGTCGCATCGAGTTCCTCGACGAGGAAGAGAACAACTTCTTCAAGGTGTTTGGGAAGGAGTCTCGAGGGGGTTTAGGCGTTGGCTCAATGAAGTGGTGGTGACGATTATGGTATGCTTGGAAGAGTATAGTGATAGTGACGATGATTTTCTTTTACGACAACGACAACAACGACGATGATAACGACGACACGCAGGACCTGATCAAGACCTACCTGAAGCCTCTGCTCAAGGACCAAGCCACCGAAGAACAGAGTGCTCGTGAACTTCTCGACCTCCGTAACTCAGTAAGATGATGATGACGATATTGATGATGATGATATTGATGATGATGACATTGATCTATATCATCAATAAGGGTATGATGGGAATGTAGATGGTGATGATACTGACACCACCACCTTCATCACCACCAAGGTGGGGCTGGTGTTTCTCTTCGCGAACGCTGCCTTCGTCTTGGTGGCGTTCTTCATGCAGTTCAACGTGACGACAGTCTACATTCCATGGCCATGCACGCTCACCAAGACTGAAGGCAACAAGGAGGAGGGAGCAGTTCTGAACCAACAGTTCTCCAAAGTCGACCCGCTAGGATTCGGTTTCTTGGTTCTGTTCGGCTTATGTTTGTTCGTGCAGTTCACCTCGATGCTGGTGCACCGCTTCAACACTTTCCTGCACATCCTGTCAACCACGAAGCTGAGGAGAAGCAAGGAGTTGAACATGGACGATCCGGAAGGCATGGTGAAGTTGGTGCAGCAGATGGGCAACCTGGGAGAGTACGAGCCTGACTACGATGACGACGACGGCAGTGACAGTGACTTGTACGACCCAGGCAAGAAGACCTACAGAGCGAACTTCATGGAGAAGACGATGCGGGTGAAGTCTCGCCATGCGAAACAGACCATCAAGGAGGCCTTTCTGAGCCGTCTCGACAAGCTGGAGACGATGAACCAGCAGTACGGAGCTGAGGAGTTTGTGAGGAGGGCTTCAAGGATGGACGATCTCGGTCTGGGCAAGGAGTTCAAAACCACCGCTGCCCTCATGACCCTGCGACACAAGCTGATGACCGTGCGCAATGCCAACCTCCCCGATGCATCTGTCTTCTCCAACCGCGAGCCAACGAAAAACTCCTCGCAAGGTCCGATCAGACCTCGCATGTACACGCCCCACACGAACATCGGGCGCAACAACCGCAAGCCCTCGGTCACGCAGTACAACCACCAGAACGATCTATCACAACCCCCTCGCTACGGCTTCAACTACTGACGCGCCTCACGATCTTTCATTAAAAAATATTCTTTAATTATTTTTTAAATATATTTTTTGAGTAAACAAAAACAAGATGTTTGTTTTTATGAAACCTTCTGTAATTGCATTTGTTTGGTTCTTCAACCCGCTCAACCTCACACCCCCACAAACCATCTCACACCACACACACCCCCACAAACCACCTCACACCACACACACCCCCACAAACCACACAAACCACCACACACCACACACACTACCACAAACCACACACACCACCACAAACCACACACACCACCACAAACCACACACACCACCACAAACCACCACACACCACCATCACGCTCAAATTCTACAACTCACTCAAAAGCAATTTACTTGATCTTGCAAGACTCACACCGGTGCCAAACCCTGTGACGAAGTACTGTTTTTATATTATTTTTTTTTGGTCTTCAGCGTTCTTCTCACTTGAATTTTACCTTTGCAACTTACTTAGTGATGGTATTAGTGGTGTAGTGCCATCATCATCAGCACCGCTTCTAATTCACCTATTCCAAGTTACAATTAGATTACAATTCAATTCGATCAATTAATTTTGAACTAATCATTTAATAATAATAAATAATAATGCGTATTTATAATGCGCCAAGGCACGCAACTGAGGCGCCACTCACACGACATAAGTCGTGAAACACCGCATCATATACACTAGGCATATGATAGCTCACGGTTGGCTGAACAGGGATTCAAACTGGCGACCTTTAAGTTGCAGGTCCAACGACTTTACCATCTAAGCCAATCCGCTCGCTTATTAGTGCTGAGTTCTCATTTGCGCTAAGAAGTTGAAGCCCCATGTATAATGCGCAATAAAATGGAATAGTTATTAATCATTTAGCGTCTCAATCATACATATTTGAACATTTAAGTTGCATAATCCGATGTTGATGTTGCAGACGACAATCTACCCGGTTGATTCTTTAATTAGATTCACTTAATTGCTCCATTAGCTTTTAATTAACTGTAGACGTTTTAATTGAATGCTTGAATTTCTCTAATAGGTCTTTTCAAACCTTTTCAGCATCTGAACACACCATCTGCTCTTGAATTTTAACCTTTAGCTTTAAGAGACCTTCCTAGAGCGTCATTGTCACGTTGTCTATAGACTATAGATGAATAGATAAATAGATAGATAGATAGATAGATAGATAGATAGATAGATAGATAGATAGATAGATAGATAGATAGATAGATAGATAGATAGATAGATAGATAGATAGATAGATAGATAGATAGATAGATAGATAGATAGGCACAGTATGAACTCTGTAATTCAAAGAACAATTTATTTTTGACACACCGATGTAGCAGGCGTTGAAGAAAAAAAAATGAAACAAACAGGAATAAAAGTTAATGCAGCGCTATATCATGGCAGTCTGAAGAGATGATTGGTTGGAAGGAGATTGAGAACGAATCGTGAAAACACACAAAAACAAAATAAATAAAGATGAAGGGAAGGAAGGTATTGATGGAGGTGATAATGGAGGGGATAATGAAAGCATGGACAGATGGATGGTTGGATGGATAGATACATGCGTTTTTAGGTAGTAGAGATAGATGAAAAAATTGAAAACAATAATAGAGGCTACTACAACTACTACCACAACTACTACAACCACCACCACTACTACTCTTACTACTACTACTACTACCACTACTAATTCTACAACTACTACTAATAATACTACTACAACCACCACTACTACTCTTACTAATACTAATACTACTACTACTACCACTTCTACTACTACTTCTACTACTACTACTACTGCTACTACTACTACTACTACTACTACTACTACTACTCTACTACTACTACTACTACTACTACTACTACTATACTACTACTACTACTACTACTACTACTACTACTACTACTACTACTACTACTACTACTACTATACTACTTCTATTAGTACTATTTAATTAAGCCAAGGGAAGAAGATGTAAAAGCGATAGAAATGCTCAAAAAGCAATTGTTTTGAATGAACCTGCACACTTATACATTCAATACACACACACACACACTCACACACACACACATACACACACACACACACACACACACACGCACATACACAAAAACACACACACATACATACACAAAAACACACACACACACACACACACACACACACACACACATACACACACAAAAACACTATTAATAAAACTATTTATAATTACAAATGAATGATTCTGCATTCATTCTATGCTAGAAACACTACTACCACTACCACCAAAACCCCTACTAATACTACTACTTCCACTACTACTACTTCTACTACTACTACTACTACTACTACTACTACTACTAATACTACCGCTACTACTACTACTACTACTACTACTACTACTACTACTACTACTACTACTAATACTACTACTACTACTACTACTACTAGTAGTAGTAGTAATATTTATTATAACTTTCTTAATCATTATTAGTTTATTATTATTATTATTGCTATGCATGATAACTTTTATTAATGTTGATGTAATATTAGCATCATCATCATCACCAGCAAAGTTGCATGATAGTTGTAAATGAGGAAAAGAAGAAGAAAGCTCCGATAAGAAAGTGAATCAAATGAAGAGCTACAAAAAGTTTCCAAACTTTTAAAAGTGAGCACTAGCAAGCACACAGCAAGAAGGGGGCGAAAGAATGTGAAATGTCCATCCAAATGAGAAGCACAGAACAATTACAACTGATTAGAAAATAATTTTAAATAAACAAACATATAATAATAATAATTATAAGTATAATAATAATACTTATTATTATAATAATTATAATAATTTTTATAACCTAAACAAATGTACCAACATGAGCAATAGAAAAGGTAGGATGCTGATGAATGCATGATCATTGAATAGTATTACTATGTCCACATTATTATTATTATGTTTACATTATTATTATTATGTTTACATTATTATTATTATGTTTACATTATTATTATTATGTTTACATTATTATTATTATGTTTACATTATTATTATTATGTTTACATTATTATTATTATGTTTACATTATTATTATTATGTTTACATTATTATTATTATGTTTACATTATTATTATTATGTTTACATTATTATTATTATGTTTACATTATTATTATTATTATGTTTATAATAATAATATTGATGCTTGGCGCCACATGGATAGAATGATTATTGAATGCTGACGTCACAACAGCGTTGAAAGATGACGTCAGAGGAGAAGGAGGAGGAGGAGAATGCATTGAGAGTGCAAGTTGAAAATGATGATGGCAAATAAGGCATCAAATGAGTAAAAGTGAACTGGAACAAAGCTAAATGGAAAAAAGTGTGAGCTGCGAAGGAAGGAAGGAAGGAAGGAAGCATGATAGGTGGATAGTATTTGACACTTCTTCTAATTATCATTAACAATAACATAACAATAAAAAATGTATTCCAAAAATAATAACAAGATGATACTAGCGAAAGAATGCAAGACAAAAGCAGAGCAAGATTCTAAAAGCTGTTGGCACGTTCTAGAAGAGCCTGCACGCCGATGCAAGAGCATAACCACGTGATTGGGCGGACCACGTGATTGGGTGGACCACGTGATTGGGCGGACCACGTGATTAGGCGGACCACGTGCCCCTCTCTGAAGCTCCCCTTTCTCCCTCCCTCATTCTCCTTTAGTGCCTATATTTTGAGTCTTTATTCATTTCTTCTTACTTTCATTCACCCTCCCTCATCCCATCAGTCAATATTCTTTTCATTTTCTCTCCCTCACTTCTTTCCTTTCTCCCTCCCCTCACTTCTTCCCTTTCTCCCTCCCCTCACTTCTTCCCTTTCTCCCTCCCCTCACTTCTTCCCTTTCTCCCTCCCCTCACTTCTTCCCTTTCTCCCTCACCTCAATTCTTTCCTTTCTTCCTCCCTCCCCTCACTTCTTTCCTTCCCTCTCCCACCCCTCACTTCTTCCCTTTCTCCCTCCCCTCACTTCTTTCCTTCCCTCCTCTCCCTCCCCTCACTTGTTCTCCCTGATCTCCTTCAACTTGTTCATGACGGCTCCGACGAACGCCTCAGGACTCTCGGCACTCTCGATCACAGGCTCGAGAGTCCTCAGCGAGGTGGAGGGCATCGGCTTCGAGGAGGGGATGTGAGCGTGGCTGCTGGAGGTGGTGCTTGCTGATGATGATGATGCTGGAGGAAGAGTGGTGCTTGCTGATGATTCTGCTTGGGTGGTAGTAGTAGTAGTGGTGGTGGTGGTTTGAGTGAATGGGGGCTGGGTAGTGGAGGTGACGAGGAGCTGTGATAGAGGGGTGAGGGAGGGTTGTGCGGTGGTGGAAGGGGAGAGTGGCTGTGGGGCGCCTTCAGCAGTCTGGAGTGGTTGTGGCGACGGCAAGGAGTCAGCGTCTTTGGCGTCGCAGTTGACGTCGATCCTGCCGAGGTTCTTGGAGGAGGAGGAGGTGGAGGAGACGGAGAGCGTGCGTTTGGAGAGGTTCTTCTGGGGCAGGGGAGTGGGGTTCGAGATGAAGGGGTCCACTTGTGGCGGGAACATGGGGGGGATGCTGGCATGGAGGGTGGTTGGAGGGGAGGACTGGGGGGTGTTGGGACTGCTCTCTTCGTCTATCGACATGCTGAACATCAGGTCAGACTGCCAGGTGGTGGTGGAGGAGGGTGTGATGGAGGAAGGGATGGGTGGTGATGGAGGAAGGGATGGGTGGTGATGGAGGAAGGGATGGGTGGTGATGGAGGAAGGGATGGGTGGTGATGGAGGAAGGGATGGGTGGTGATGGAGGAAGGGATGGGTGGTGATGGAGGAAAAGATGGGTGGTGATGGAGGAAGGGATGGGGGGTGATGGAGGAAGGAATGGGTGGTGATGGAACAAGGGATGGGTGGTGATGGAGGAAGTGATGGGTAGTGATGGAGGAAGGGATGGGTGGTGATGGAACAAGGGATGGGTGGTGATGGAGGAAGTGATGGGTAGTGACGGAGGAAGGGATGGGTGGTGATGGGTAGTGATGGGTGGTGATGGAGGAAGGGATGGGTGGTGATGGGTAGTGATGGGTGTGATGGGTGGTGATGGGTGGGGATGGAGGAAGTGATGGGTGGTGATGGAGGAAGTGATGGGTGGTGATGGAGGAAGGGATGGGTGGTGATGGAGGAAGTGATGGGTAGTGATGGAGGAAGGGATGGGTGGTGATGGAGGAAGGAATGGGTGGTGATGGAGGAAGGGATGGGTGATGATGGAGGTAGTGATGGGTGGTGATGGAGGAAGTGATGGAGGAAGGAATGGGTGGTGATGGAGGAAGGGATGGGTGGTGATGGAGGAAGGGATGGGTGGTGATGGAGGAAGGGATGGGTGGTGAAGGAGGAAGGAATGGGTGGTGATGGAGGAAGTGATGGAGGAAGGAATGGGTGGTGATGGAGGAAGGGATGGGTGGTGATGGAGGAAGTGATGGGTGGTGATGGAGGAAGGGATGGGTGGTGATAGAGGAAGGGATGGGTGGTGAAGGAGGAAGGAATGGGTGGTGATGGAGGAAGTGATGGAGGAAGGAATGGGTGGTGATGGAGGAAGGGATGGGTGGTGATGGAGGAAGTGATGGGTGGTGATGGAGGTAGTGATGGGTGGTGATGGAGGAAGTGATGGGTGGTGATGGAGGTAGTGATGGGTGGTGATGGAGGTAGTGATGGGTGGTGATGGAGGTAGTGATGGGTGGTGATGGAGGTAGTGATGGGTGGTGATGGAGGTAGTCAAATGAATGCTAATTCTTCTTCAACTTGATAGTAGTTGAAATGAATGAAGCGTCACAGCTGATTGCTTAAATGGAAGACTACAGCAATGGTGTCATGTAGAGGATATAGTTGTTATGTGTTGTTGGGAGTAGTTGGGATCTCGCTAGTGCAGTGCTGGGCTCCCGTTTGGGACACGCTGAAACCCATGCACCAAACGCACGCAATGTGGAGTGTAAAGGAGGCAGGTGCGCCCCATGCAAGGTGTTTCGAATGATTAATCGTAAATGAAATTAATTGGAAAAGCTTGGAAAGAGAAAGCGGAAAGAAGTGAACAACCTGAAAGACTCTGTTAACAGACTGCAGAGAAGGAAAGTGTGGTGACATAAATGTATGCTGACCATCGTTTTGTCAATGCAAGCACATCGAAATAATACTAAAAGTGAAAACTAAAAATAAATTTTAGGGAAACATAAGAAAAATGAGAAAATAAAAATGAAGAGAGGTATTAAAAAAAGGATTTGTTGAGGCATGCACACCGGAAACTTTTTGCTCCCAATCAATTTGTCTTCGTCTGCTGTGGTATCAAAGTGGTTGTTGAAGAAACACACGCACACACACAAACACACACACACAAACACACACACACACAAAAACACACACAAACACACACACGCACACACACACTAACACACACACAGACGAACCCATCTTGGGGTTGTTGAGGGTGTTGAGGGGAATGTCCTCCTCCTCCTCATCCTCCTTCGTCACCTCCAGACGAGAGTTCTGTCGCGATATCGTGTTCTTGACAAACGCGCTGATTCTGTCGTGGTGGTGGTTGGTTGGGTGGGTGGGTGGTGGTGGTTGATGGTGTTTGATGATGGTTGGCGTGGTTGGTTGGGTGGTTGGTGGTGGTGATGATGGTTGGTGGTGTTTGATGATGGTAGTTAACATAACAATGATGACACTGCTTGACAAGTGCAACACGACAAAGGCACCTAGAAGTGGACCTGCCAAGCCTCTTGGAGATCTTGCGTGCAATCTTGGGCGTGCCTGCACCAGCGCCCTCCTCACCTGCGCCCCTCGAGGCCTGCCCCATCGACACCTGTGAGCCCATGCGGTTCATGTTCGAGGCGACCGAGGGCAGGAAAGTGGTCTTCGCTGCTGGGATGCTGGTGTCGTCGTCGTGGTGGTGGTGGTGGATTAAAGGGTGACTGAGATGATAACGAAAGAGAGGTTGAAAAGTGGTGGAAAGGGATGGTTGAAGTGGTTGAAAGATGAAATGATGATGGAAAAATGGTTGAGAAGTGTCCCCCACCCCTTACTCTTCCCATATGCCGGTACACAAACTACCCACCACACACACCTTTACTACAAAAACAAACCACACACCACCACCCACCAACAACTCCACACAAAGCACACACCACCACACCAACAACACCACAACACCAGCACAAAAAGCACACACCAACCACACCACCACACCAACAACACCACACAAAGCACACACCAGCACCCCAACAACACCACACAAAGCACACACCACCACACCAACACCAGCACACACCAACAACACCACCACACCAACACCAGCACACACCAACAACACCACCACACCAGCACACAAAGCACACACAAACAACACCACCACACCAACAACACCACACAAAGCACACACCAGCACACTAACAACACCACACAAAGCACACACCAGCACACACCAACAACACCACACCACCACACCAACAACACCACACAAAGCACACACCAACACCACCAGCACACACCAACACCACCACACAAAGCACACACCAACAACACCACACCACCACACCAACAACACCACACAAAGCACACACCAACACCACCAGCACACACCAACACCACCACACAAAGCACACACCAGCACACACCAACAACACCACACCACCACACCAACAACACCACACAAAGCACACACCAACACCACCAGCACACACCAGCACACACCAACACCATCACACCAGCACACACCAGCACACACCAACAACACCACACCACCACACCAACAACACCACACAAAGCAC